>PVJX010020341.1:0-33368 GCA_004027295.1 Dolichotis patagonum | reverse complement strand
AGCCATAATTTAGGGCTCTGTGAAGTTGTAATGTAGTTTGGGAACTAGATATTTGCTTTCTCCAAGATGGTTCTTCCTCAGGCCACTTTGGCACAATCCTATAGTATCTGGGTACTTTATTATGGGGACTCAGACATCATCATTATATCTACTTCAGCTCTAACACTGAAAGCCTGATCTTCCTTATTAAATTCAAGGGTCACTGGCTGGTTCAATAATTAGCTTCTTTTGCACTGATATAATTCCTAATTTGATCAGTTCTTGTAAGAGGACCAACGTCACATGCTATGAAAATCACAGTGAGTTATTTTCAAGTAGTTCATAGGGTTGTTTCCACTTTTGGGGTCATGGGTGGAACTGAGAGCTAAGAAAGACATTCTAAAGTTCCAGGGGTGCCTAACAAATGATTTGTTTATGACTCTAGTCCAAAAAAGCTGCTTGGGCTCCTTTATAAAGGATATTGAGATTCATTAGTGCAGCCAATATTTGTCATGAACCAAGCCACTTAATTTTAAGCCTCTGATTCTGGTATGTTTCTGGCATCCTACATTAAGCCATGAGTCCCTGACTTTCTGCTTTGCTGTGACAGGAATTCCTCTGAAACCAATGAAATAATTTAGGTTTGCTCGGGTATAGCCACAGTGGTTGGAGGAGTAACAACCCACCTCCCCGGGAATAACCCCTAACAAACTGAGAAGAGAATCAGGGGTGGAAGCCTTTGGCCTCTCTCTCTCTTTGTAGATGCATCTTTCATGCTTCCTTAGAGCACCTTTAAGAGCAGTGGACCCTAGTTTTTCACAGAGGTAACCAGTGATGAATGTATGCTACGCTGGCTTTTCTCCCTCCTTTGTCTTACTTCCTAGTCCTTTACTTCTGCTTTTTAGGAAAGTCTCTTTAGAATGACATCCAATTTGTTGATGTAAGCTTTTATGTTCTGACACCAATTCTCTGACACCATCGGAGGGTCCTACAACTCAATTCAATTCTGACACTTCTACTTGATGTTAGTACAGACCCCACAAGTTAAGGTCAAATTCCCTTATGAACCTGCCTATACTTCAGATGTCAGCTGCAAGTATCAGGGACCATCAGCTCTACTGATATACTAGCTATAAATATAGAGGCTTCCATGGTTTGTTTATGCCTTATAATTTGCTGGAACAACTCATGGAATTCACTGAAGGTAATTTATGATTACACTTTTATCATACAATGTATATCCAGGAGCAGTCAAATGGAAAGATGCATAGGCAAAATCAAGGTCAGGGAGGAACACGTGGGACTTCTCCGACTTCTTGCCAAAGAGGCATCACTAGGGGCATCACTCTTCTTGCACATCAATGTGCTCACCAGCCAGGGAGCTCTGCTGGGCCTCAGTATCCAGCCAGTGTCGAATTTCACTTCATAGACATGACAGATTAGCCCACTGGAGATTGGGCTGGTTTAAAGTTGCAAAATGTCTAAGAAGGTAGCTAGGTTTTCTGGTCATTAGTTCCCGTACTAGAGCTCTGTATGGGCCCTCCTGCTATATGCTTATTGACTACTTTTGACACTAAGGAAGCTCCTGGGTGTTTTAAAGAGCTATGCCAAGAACTAAGAACAAAGATTATCCATTAACTGTATGACTGTTTTTCTTTGGAGAAAATGCAGAAAGGCTTTAATACACACATGCAGCACCTGTTAAAAAACACTTTGTTAGCAGATTCTAGGCTTCCCCACAGAATGGAGGAGAGGAAGTTATAGGCATTCATGGGAACACATCATGGAAGGGGGACACTCTGTAGGAAAGCTTTGGCTTTGAGTGCCTGTTAGAATCACAGGCAGAACCGGGAACGCTGGTAAAGACTTCTCAGACTGCAGTGTGGGCAACTGTCCTTACGGACAAGTCAGGGCTGAGATTCAGGGCCCAGCAGAGCTTTCTGGCTGGTAAGCACACTGATGTGCAGGAAAGGTCTCTCTCCTAAGACTTGAGGTTCTGCCATTCCTGTGCTCTTCACAGCCTTTGGGACATCCTGTCTGCATGCAGCTGGCGATCTCAAGGTATATCTGAGCTTTGCTTGTCTCTAGATTTGGTAGGTGGAAATGCTTGCCAGACGGAAGGTCTCATCTCCTCTCCACTCACCTCTAGACTCAGCTTCCAACTCAGTCCTTTCCTCTTCAGAGCTTTGAAAAACCAGTTTCCAAGTATGCTTCCACATTAGCCTACAGACTTCCTTGGATTCCTCTCCCAGATTCCTAGAATATCCAATCTCTGGGCCATAGCTGTCCTCCCTGGGTTGCTGGTCTTGTTTCCTTAGAATTCTGACAAAAGCAACTTGCTGCTGCTCCACCTCACCTCTGCTTGGCTTAGTAACTTTACTTTTCTTAATGAGACTCAATTGTAAGTTTTATTGGCAGACTTATGCCACAAGAACCTATTTGAATCAATTAAAATCAGTTAATCACACTGTGATTATATTTAATTGTGGGATGTTTCCTACACTCAGCAAATAACCATTCACATATGTCTCAATTAATGTTTTGCCCCCACTTTGTTGACAAATGATCTATTGTACTTAAAGTTAATTAAATGTTAGCATGATCTCAATTAACATTGTGTTACCAATAAAAGATACTTTCACTGTTAACAGGGAGCAAAATATGTGACAATCTATCACTTACAATGCATAACATACATTATTTAAACACAAGGGAATCTAGTCTCTTTTCAAAAATAGTGACATATTTAAAGCTACTGAAAATTTTGAGATTTTTGGCTCTACCTTGAGAAAAACAATGAAAGCACAACCTTGTCCACCTAGAAATTGCTGCCTCTCTTTTTCTGTCTGTGTTTTTCTAAATCCTAATTTAATGTATGTATAATTACTGTGCAGTTCTATGTAATCCTTCTTTATTTTAGTCCACATTTCATGTTATCTTTCTCTCCCTAATACTCAACTGTGTTCTCTTTGAGTGTTTTTTTACCTAAATGTTATTATACTATAAATTCCAATCTGCATCTCTTATTTTTCACTCAATCTTTTGTTTTTGATATTCATCTAATTAAGATATGTGAGCCTACTTCATATGCAAATGTTATTTATCCAGGACCACAATGATAAGCTTCTACATTGTTTCCAACTCTGCTTTTACAAGCAATAAGGAAATGAGTATTTTTTGCGCATCTGAATTGGGGTACCTAGATGAACAATATGACCAGGAAAGTAAGTTACTGGACCATAGAACAAGTACAATTATATTCCAGAATTAATCATATTTTACATGGGAGAAAATAAAAGTCTGAAGGTGATAATCAAGTTTTCAAGGCCAAGTTCATGGCTAGGTTTGAGGTTTAGATATGAATCCTACTAAAGTATTTATTTTTCAGTGTGCCACTATCTCAATTTCTTTGAGTTCAGTGGAGTTTTCTAAGTGAAATGTCTCTAATATGATAGCTTCAGTGTGTCCTAACCTGGACTCATCTATGTTTTAATTACTCTCAGTAAAGAGTGAACATTCAATGTGTAAGCTACCACTGACTCAGAGACATATGCAGCCATCATCAGGCACTGGCATTGGGGCTGTAAACCCAAATTGTTACTTTTCAAAGCACCTGCCTTTGATATCAGGTGAAGTGATAAGAAACCAGACAAATACTTTTGAATAGGTGAAAGTGTCATAACAATTATTGACATGGAATATCAAAGTTTTTCTCACAGAGGGGAGCAAAATACTACTTCAATGATCAAAAACCACAATTCCTCCATTTATCTTTTCAAGTAAGCTTGCCCTACAGGGTAGGCATATGTGTATCTTTGAGAGACATACAGTGATATAATCTTTTAAGCTTTTAAGTCGTCTTTGGAACTGGATGTTCCTTTGGCTTTTGGAGAAGGTTTGACTGCTATAATGCCATCCTCAGATATGTTATTTTCCATCTCTATCTACCCTGCCTCAGGTCACATTCACTCCTTAAAGGTTAATGGAGTCACTACTGAGTTTGAGCCTTGGATTACAGTGACAATACACAGCCCCTGACATTACGGTACAAGACAGATGTCAGTAAGTAACAAATCTGAATGCTGAGCTAAGCGCTGTGAGTGACGATACGAGAGAACCACTGAGGGTGAGTAATGAGCAGGGAGGTGTTGTGATAACTGGACTGGACTTGGCATTGGAGGAGCTGGTCAGGCCGGGCGAAGAAGGAGGGCATAATAAGGACATGAGACAGCCGGTGGGCTTCATCCTATCCTCACAGTCCACCTCCTTTTCTTCACCCTACCGTAGCCACGTCCAGAAATAATCCCACATCCCCGAGGGAAGAGGAACAAATGTTCAGCACTGCACTGTGCTAAGCAGACCCCTCTAGTACTTGTGCCTGTGAAATGCATTTCACGCCTCATCTGTTCCCTAAATGAGATGTGAAAGCAGTTTACACCTCGTTTACATTTGTGCTGTTTTACCCAACAGTGTAGATACAGCTCCATCCAAAGTAATGAAATGAGGTCAGTCACCCCTTTTTCTCTGTGGATTGAATCCACAGCTCTTCAGTTCTTCTTTAAGCTGTGGTGGCTCCCAGGCAACCAGGAGTCTCCTAAGTGTGGGGAGAGCAGGTGTGAGGGCTGGAGGATGGAATACGGAGCAGCTGGTATTCAGCTCCTTTTATGGGAGGAAATGGCCTTTCTTCCAAACCAAC
The DNA here is from genome assembly GCA_004027295.1 of Dolichotis patagonum. Lineage (NCBI taxonomy): Eukaryota > Metazoa > Chordata > Mammalia > Rodentia > Caviidae > Dolichotis > Dolichotis patagonum. The sequence continues at coordinate 28,693 of PVJX010020341.1, read as the reverse complement.
AGTACTTTTCTGAGGTATCATTTACATCAATAAAATGCAGCAACCCTAAATCTACAGCTACAAGAATTTTCACTTTTGCATATACCTCTGTAAGCAAGAGGTGGAGCAAGGTATAGAATGTTTCTGTTCCCACCGAGAATTCCCTCATGCCCTTTCCAGTCAACAGGACCCTCCCCCAAAGACAACCACTATTTTCTCACTTATCCCTGTAGATAAATTATGCCTGTTTTAGAACTTTACATGTAAGAAAGCAAACAGCATGTGCTGTTTCCTATTTTTGGGACTTTTTTGCTCAAATAATTTCTGTGAGATTCATGCATGTCATCACATGTATTGGTAGCTCATTCCTTTGAATTGCTGCATAGTATTCCGCTGAGTAGGCAAATCACTGTCATTGTCCTATTGGTGGATATTTGGGTTTGTTTTGTTTGGGGTCTATTAAAAATAAAACTGCTTTTTCAAGTTTTATAAATGTATATAATCCTTTTTCTTTAGCATATAGCTAGGAGTAGAATTTCTGGGTTGTAGGGTGAATGCATTCAATTTTACTAGACACTGACAAATACTTCTTCAAAGTGATTATACGCTTTGCACTCCCACCTGAGGTATATGAAAATGCTGCTTGCTTTTGTTGATTTAAGGTAATAAAATTACTTTGAAAACCACTGTAAAATAGCACAAACTCCTTCAAGGATGGAAGAGAACTAGAACCTCAAAAGAGTTCTTATAGGTAGATCTTTCTTGCTCTAGATGACATCTCATCAAAGTCCTGATTTTGCCTATAACTCACTGTATTTCAAAATGCACAGTACAGTTTGTCTCCTCCAAATTATGTTTATAAAATATAAAAGTAGCATACCAGGAATCATAGCTTAATCAAGCATAAGTCATCTTTCCCTAAAAGTAGATTAAATTTCCATTTTTCACCAAATTGATTATGAATTTGTATGTTACTTCTGGTTTTAATTTTTATGCTTCAGTGATTAACAGAGCAGACTGTTATAGTCATTTAGTTTTTCATATTATTTTCTTAGTGAATTGAATTTTCCTGTGTTTTGCCCATATTCTTGGGTGGTTTGTTTTATTCCAGTTGATATTTAGATTGGCTTGTATTAACTTTGCTTGTCATATGTTACAGATATTATTTCATTTGTTGTTTATTTTTCTTTTATAAAAAAAGACTCACTGTTTTAAAAATGTTACTTGCTTATTATGAAATATTTAAGTATCAGAGAAATGATTAAAAAGAGATAAAACTTTTCTCAATTCCATTTCTTAGAGATTAAAAATCCAAGAAATAATAAAATTCTGTCTAAACCAGTTTCAAACATCTCTCCATGCATACAAACAGCTAACTGGGTGTCTAGGTAGAAGTCTAGAATAAATTTTAAAAATATGACATACATTGTATTTGAACTGGGTATATTTAAGGCATTTATTATAAAACATATTAGTCTTAAAAGATTTTTATTATGGAACATTTTGAAATAATATTTGTGACATACTTTGAGTTTCAACTGTACATTTGGAAATCTTTGCTCTAAAAGGTGAAAACTTATCAAACATATGTTTTTCTTTGTCTCTCTTTAACATTTCCAATTTTATTAGTTATCTCAAAATTTTAATGTTAAGTCTTACAATATCTGGAGAATTTTCTGAACTCTAATTCCTACAGTTGTCTGTTCTTTCTATTTTTAAACAGATCATCCACAATTCTTTCATTTTGGCATTTCCATTTCTTTTCTTTATTTTGATTTATTACTTTTTATGTATATTTTATTATTGTAATAACATATTTTATGAAGTGCTCATATGACTGGGATTTCCTGAGTTCTTGCATATTTCAGAATATATCTGAGTTTCATTTATCATTGAAAAATGAGTACTGCATCATGATCATGCCTCTTACTCAGAACTTTATGAATATCAACACCACTGTCTGCTGGTACTGACTATTACTTGGGATAAAACTGAGGTCAATGTGAACCTCACCAAAACCCTCCTCAACACACACACACACACACACACACACCTATGTATGACTTTCTCCTCTTGTTTACATATCTGGCTTTTTTTTCATTTTTTAATGTGTGTGTTTTTAGTGGTTCTTCTAGAACTTACAATATATATAGTTGACTTATCAAAGCTTAATGTTACTGGAAACAATTTTTTCTCTTTTACTTATTTGAGACAAGGTTTCACTGTGTAATCCAGGATGATCTCACACTCTTTCCCCTTGCCTCAATGTTCCATGTACTGGAATTACAGAGGTGTGCCGCTATGCACCTATAGTAAGAACTTTTAATCTCTTCCTGGACAATGTTAAGATGTTTACCTCCATTTAATGTCCTATCAATTTAAGTAAACTGTGGCTGCATACCTTAATTCTCTATAATTTAAACCATATAAAAACAATTATTCCTATAATGATTTCATACAGAAAATATGTATTTAAACTGACACATAGGTTTGGATTTTTCTTGTTCTTCATTACTTCCTTCATCTCCAAGCATCCACATATGATCATTTTCTTTCTATCCAAGGAACATCCTTTGTTATTTCTCTAAGTGTGGTAGGAGTCTACTTTTTTTTTTCTGTTTGGAAGTGGATACTTTCTATTAACTGATCAAACCATAAAAACACCACGGAAGATGCCTCACTTCATCCTTCTAATAAGCCTGTTGATTTGGTCTTCCCTACTTCCAGCATTTCCACCTTCCACAACACGGGTGGACTTTTTCTTCATTCCACCTCGTGGAAATGGTCCTTTAAAGGGTTGTAAGAAGTTATTTGCCTCTTTAAAGCATTTTCCAATGGTATAGATCTCATGAATCAGACCTTCCATGCAGATGATACTGTATTTACCAAGACAGCATGCAGGCAGTGAGTTATCTGTCAAAGCAATCTGCTTTTTATTGCCATGGCCACGCTTGTGTATCAGTTCATTTAATGACTTCAGGTTTGGTTGCTCCCATGCAATATATGGTTCCACAGTTCTCAGCTTGTTAATTGAAGCCTTGTTAAGCTTAACAAAGATACCACTGAAGATCTGGAGAAGAAGAACAAGCTGCAACCTTTGGGCTTACACCACTGATACCCCTTATCTGGATGACAAATGCTTATTTGCATTCTGTAAGCACATAGAAGTTGCTACTTTTCTTGCCATTCTAGCCATTCAAATCTCAGTTCTTATTTATTTATTTATTTATTATTTTAAAAAGCAAAACAGAAAAAAATGATAGAAACGGTACAGAATTTAAAAAATAGTAGGAAATTAATACTAGTTAATATATAGCACATTGTTATCTTAGAAGTAGTTATTCAGGTTACAAGATCTAGGCAGGAAAAAAAGATGATCAAACAATCAAAAGATGAAAGTACAAACTGTTCTTTTTGATGAACTAACAGAGATTAGTAGTATAGTCATCTATTTTGTATACATAAACATACATACATTTATATATGCATATATATATATATTATATATGCTTCATTTCACTTATGAGTATGGTCTCAAATTGTCTCCATTTACCAATAAAAGCCTCACGATTATCATTCTGTGTAGCTGAGTAATATTCCATTGTATAAAAACACAACATCACTTTATCCATTCTGTGGTTGATGGGCATTTGGGTTGTTTCCAAGATTTAGCTATCAAAAATTATGCTGCTATAAACAAGGGTGCACATATAGCACTGTGGCATGATGTCTTTAATTCCTCTGGAAAATATCCAGAAAGGGAATAGCTGGATCAAATGCGACCTGCAATCTAGTTTTTTGATGAATCTTCACACTGATTTCCACAGTGGCCACATTAGCCTACACTCCCACCAACAGTGGAGAAGGGTTCCTTTTTCCCAAAGCCCCACCAATAATTGTTATTTGTTGATTTCTTGATGGCAGCCATTCTTTCTGGAGTGAGATGTGTTCTCAATGTTGTTTTAAAGTGCACTTCTTCAGTGATGGGTGTTGTTAAACATTTCTTCATGTATTTATTTGCCATTTGTATTTCTTCATCTGAGAAGTGTCGTGCTCATCTCAGATGCCCATTTTTGGTTTGGGTCTTTGAATTTGGGGGCCTGATGTTTTTCAGTTTTTATGTGTTCTATATATAAGTCCTTTGTCTGAGGTACAGCTAGCTAAAATTCTTTCCCATTCTGTGGGTTTTCTTTTCATTCTGTTGGTGATTTCTTTTGAAGTGCAAAAATTTTTAATAAGATGAGATACCAGTTATTGATTCTTTGAATTACTTCCCGTGTTGTTTGCATTTTGTTCATGAACTCTTTGCCCACCCCTATGACTCCACAATTTCTACTGACCATATCTTCCAGTAGATTTAGTGTTTTTATTTTAATATTTAGATCTTAGATGCATTTTGACTTTAGTTTAGTGCATGGTGATTGACATAGGTCTAGTTTCAGTCTTCAGCATGTGAAAAACCAATTTTTCCAGTGCCATTTATTAAAGAGGCTATCCTTCTTCCAGTGGACATGTTTAGTCCCTTTATCAAAGATAAGGTGGCTGAGTGTATTTGTATTTGTGTGTGTCTTCTAATCTGTTCTATTGATCCTCAGGTCTGTTTTTTTGCCAATACTATGCTGATTTTATCACAATTTTTTTGTATTAATCTCAAGTTGGGGATTGTGATGCTTCCAACCTTGCTTTTTTTTTTTTTTGCCCAGAATCGCCTTTACTATTCTAGGTCTCTTCTGTTTCCGAATGAATTTTATGAATGTTTTCTCCAGACCTGTGAGTTATGTTGGTGGTATTTTATTGGGTTGTATTAAATATGTATAATGATTTGGAGAGTATGGTTATTTTTACAGTATTGGTTCTTCTTAATCAAGAACAAGGGATATCTTTCCATTTTCTAATATCCTCTTCAATCTCCTTTTTAGAGTACTATAGTTTTAAATATATAAGTCTGTTACATCCTTTGTTACGTTAATTCCTAAGTATTTTGTTTTTTTCAAGTACTATTGTGAAAAGGGGTATTTCCATAATATATCTCTCAGTGAGTTTGTTGTTTGTGTACAGGAATTCTATTGATTTTAAGTGTTGACTTTGTATCCAGCTACATTGCTAAATTTGTTTATTAACTCTAATAGTCTTTTGTTGGAGTCTTTGAGGTCTTCTGTGTAGAGTATTACATCATCTGAAAATAGTGATAATTTAACTTTTCCCTTTCCTATCCTTACTCCTTTTACTTCTCGCTCTTGCATAATTGCTCTGGTTAATATTTAGAAGTATATTGAACAGAAATTGTGATAGTGGATATCTTTATCTTGTTCCTGATTTTAGAGTAAAAGCTTTCAATTTTTGTCCATTTAGTAAGATGTTGACTATTAGTTTGTCATATATGGCTTTTATCTGATTGATGTAGAGACCATCTATCCTGATCTTCTCCATTTTTAATCATGAATGAGTATTAAAATTTATCAAAAGCCTTTTTTTGCATCTATTGAGATAATCATGTCATTTTTGTCTTTTGCTCTGTTGATATGGTGCATTACATTTACTGATTCACATATGATGAACCATACCTGCATTCCTGGGATGAATCCCAATTGGTCATGGTGTATAAACTTCTTTTTTTATTTTAAAGAAAATAAAACAAAAGAGGACAGAACAAAGCAGATCAGAACAGAACAACATAAACAACACAGCACTTTACAATAAGACAACCAGAAATTAACACTAGCTATCATAATATCTATTTCTTTTCTATAGTTGAGCATAGTTTCAAATACAATAATATCAAACATAACAAAATAGTATAAAACCATTCAAAAGAATGAAAGAATTCTGAACCAAATAACAGAAAATGATCAATGGTTACTATAATATCTCATTTTCCATAAAAAATTTTGTTTATATTATCACATATATTAAAATCCCAATAAGACATAACATGATAGAACTGATGGTAATAGAAGAATAAAAGCATGGTAGGACTTCAAAGCAAGATTATATTAAATCATTAATGGCTGCCATAATGTTTTGTTTTTTTCAAAACAGCAGTTCATACCATCATGCATAATAAAGTCAAACAAAACAGAATAAAACCATTCCAACTGATGAATGAAAACATTGAAAGGCTTCAAAGCTATGTAATGGGGAATCATGATTACCATAAAATCTTATGTACTCTTACCAATTCTCATACTAGGGAGACTATATGGTATTTACACATTTGAGTTTGGTTTATTTTGCTTATGAGTATGGTCTCAAGTTGTGTCCATTTATTTGTAAATAACACAATGTGATCATTCTTTATACCTGCATAGTACTCGATTGTATAAAAATACCACAACTTTTTTATCCATTCCTCAGTTGATGGGCACTTAGGTTGTTTCCAAGATATGGTTATTACACATTATGCTGCTACAAACATGGTACACATATATCACTGTGGTATGATGTTTTCAGTTCTTCTGGGAATATTCCTAGAAGTGGAGTAGCTGGTTCAAATGGGAGTTCCAAACCCAGCTTTTTGAGGAATCCCCAGACTGACCTCCACAGTGGTTGCACCAGTCTACACTCCCACCAATAGTGCAGAAGAGTTCCTTTTCCCCCACAGCCTCTCCAGCATTTGTTGTTAGTAGTTTTTTTTTTTTTTTATTCTGGCCATTCTTTCTGGGGTGAGATGGAATTTCAGTGTGGTTTTAATTTGCATTTCTCTCATGACTAATGATAATGAACATTTTTTCATGCATTTATTTGCCATTCATATTTCTTTATCTGAGAACTGTGTATTCATTTCAGATGCCCATTTTTGGGTTGGGTCTTTGGATTTCGAGGGTCTGATTTTTTTTTAATTCTTTATAAGTTCTAGAGAGAAGTCCTTTGTCTGAGGGACAGTCCATTAAGATTTTTTCCCAGTTTGTGGGTTTTCTTTTCACTCTGTTGGAAATCTCTTTCGACATGCAGAAACTCTTTAATAAGATGTGATCCCAGTTATTGATTCTGGGAAGTATTTCCTGTGTGGTTTGATTCTTGTTCTTGAATTCTCGACCTACCCCTATGTCTTCAAGATTTTTACCTACTTTGTCTTCCAGCAAATTTAGTGATTCTGTATTAATATTTAGATCTTTGATCCATTTAGATTTTAGTTTAGTACGTGATAGGCATGGGTCTAGTTTTAGTTGTTGGCATATAGATACCAATTTTTTTGCACCATTTGTTAAAGAGATTATCATTCTTCCAGTGACAAACACAAACACACTCAACCACTTTATCTTTGATAAAGGGGCCAAACTTCTTGCTGATTTGCTGCATTCTATTAACTTGTATTTTATTAAGGATTTTTGCATCAGTGTTCATTAGGGAGATTGACCCGTAGGTCTCTTTGGTTGGGTCTTTCTCTGGTTTTTGTATCAGAGTAATACTTGCCTCCAGGAATGAGTTATGGAGGATTGCTTCCCTTTCAACTTCATTGAAGAGTTTGAGGAGTATTGGCATTAAATCTTCTTAAATTTCTTGTGGAATTCAGTCATGAATCCTTCAGGACCTGGGCTTTTCTTTGTTGGTAAGTTTTTGATCATATGTTCAATTCCAGTAGCTGATATTGGGTTATTCAAAATTGTTATACCTTCTTGACTGAGATTTGGTAGTTTATATGTTTCTAGAAATCTGTATATTTCCTCTGTGTTTTCTACCCTATGATGAGTAAAGGTTTTCAAAGTAAGTACTGATGATCTTCTGAATTTCCATGGGATCTGTAGTAATTTCACCATTTTCATTCCTCATTGCATGAATTTGAGTTTTTTCTTTCTTTTTCTTGATAAGGTTGGCTAGAGGTTTATCAATTTTGTTTAGTCTATCAAAGAACCAGCATTTTGATTTGCTACTTTTAGTATTGTTTTCTTAGTCTCAATTGTGTTAATTTCTGCTCTGATCTTTATAATGATTTCCTCTCTTCTCTGAGCTTTGGCTCTTCTTTTTCTAGAAGCTTGAGGTGTTTCTAGAAGCTTTAGGTTGTTTATTTGTGCTCATTCTGTTTTCCTGAAGTTACAATTCATTTTTATATATTTACCTCTTAAGACTGCTTTCATTGTGTCCCACAGGTTTCAATATGTTCAGTATCTGCATTTTCATGGTATGTTGTTTAATGTATTCTTTAATTTGATTTGTAACCTTTTGGTTGTTCAAGAAGTTATTATTTAATTTCCATGTGTTTATGTAGGTTCTTTTGCCATTAATTTCTGATTTTAATGCATTATTGTGACATAATATGCATGGGATAATTTCAATCCTTTTGCATTTATTTAAACATATTCTAGGATTTAATATATGGTCTATTTTAGAGAATGTCCCATTCACAGCTGAGAAGAATGTGTATTCTGGTGTGGTTGGGTAGAACACTCTGTAAACATCTACTAAGTCCATTTGTTCATGGATTTGATTCAGTTCTGTTATTTCCTTGCTGACTTTTTGTATAGGTGATCTATGTCTTTGTAACAATAGAGTATTAATTAAGGTCCCTTATTCCAATTGTGTTACTGTGTATTTGGTTTTTAAAAAAAATTTTTAGAGAAAAAAAGCAAAACAGAAAATAGGGTAGAAATAATACAGAATTTCAAAAAAAAATAACAGTAAGTAATGACTAGTCAAAAAATAATGGTAAGTCATCACTAGTTGATAAATTATATATTGTTATCTTAGAAGTAGTTTTTCAAGTTACAAAATCAAAGCATAAGAAATAGGCAGACAAACAGACAATGACAGTACAAACTATTTGTTTGATGACCTAATAAAAACTTAGTAGTATGGTTATCTGTCTTGTACACTTGTGTATTTGGTTTTTCACATCCATTAGTATTTGTCTTATATAGTTGGGTGCTCCTGTATTTGGTGCATATATATTTATATTGTTATATCTTCCTCTTGAATTTTTCACCTAACAAGAATGTAGTGACTTTCTTTATCTCTTTTGATCAGTTTTACTTTGATGTTCACATGTCTGCAAACAGAATAGCTACCCCAGCTTATATTTGGGGTTCGTGTTGTATCAAATATTGTTTTCCATCCTTTGACTTTTAATCTATGAGTTTCTTTTGAATCAGATGTTTTTCCAGAGTATAGCATATTTCTGGATCCTGTTTCTTGATCCATTCTGTCAACCTATTTCTTTTACTTGGTGAATTGAGGCCATTTACATTGATGGATATAACTGATATGTACTGGTTCACCATTGTCATGTTATTTTCCTGTTGTTGGTTTTCTGCTTTTTCTCCTTGATTAATTGCTTGCCCTGTCTGGTGGTTTCTTTCTGTTGTTGTTCTGGAATTTGTAGTCATTTTTATCCTTATCTAGTATGTTTTTTAGTATTTTTTTAAGGTTGATTTGGTAGATATGAATGTGTTCAGTTGTTCTTTGTCATGGAAGTATCTTATTTCTCCACTAATTTTCAAAGAAATTTTTGTAGGGTACATCAACCTGGATTGAAAGTTGTTTTCTTTCAGGGCTTGAAACACTTTGCTCCAAGCTCATCTTGGTTTGACGGTTTGTGCTGAGAAGCCTGCTGTGATTCAAATAGGTTTTCCTTGATAGATGAGTTGAGTCTTTTCTCTAACAGCTTTTAGTATTCTCTTTTTATGCTGGATTTCTGGGATCTTAAGTATTATATATTTATTTTGGTTATGACTGTTCAGCATTCTATATGCCTCACTTATCTAGATATCTGATTTTTCCCCATATTTGGGAAATTTTCTGCTGTGAATAATTTACCAATGTCATTTGCGTTGACTCTTGCATCTTCATTGATGCCTATTAGTCTTATATTGTTTCTCTCTGCATCATCTTGAAGATGTTAAATTGTTATTTCATGATCCCATGTTATTTTTAAATGTTCTTTCCTTTCATGATTGCTGTGATCCTGTATGCAAGGTCTGAAATTCTATCCTCAGCTTCATTCAAACAGTTTTGCCAGCTTTCCATAGAATTTTTTATTTCCTGTTTGAATTTTCTTTATGAATTCCATTTCTTTTCTATATTGTTCATTCAAGATTTCTCTCATTTTCCCATGCTCTTGTACTTTTTTTTTTAATCTATATCTTCTCTAGCTATGCTGATCAACTCTTTTATTAAAGTTGTAATTTCCTTCTTTACCTGAGAGATTTGTATTCTGATTTACGCCATAGCCTCATGGATATGTTTCTTTATTTCACTTTCGGTGAAATTTCAGTTTTATGACTTCAAATGTCTTCTATTTTTATGTTACCTGTACTTGTTCCTGATGGACTGGATGTTTGAGATTACATTTTGCTTTTACATTTTGTTATTTTTACCTCTTGGGTTAAAAATTTTGTCTTTTCAACCCCACTAGTCTCAACTGTCCATTTTGTGTCTTAGGGTCCTAGGGTGTGGCCAATGTTCACCCAATTGCTGGATGCCACAATGTAGGGGAGAGACCAGTCACCTGAATTCTTCTTGCATGGCCTATTGGATGAGTCACATATTCTTCCTAGGCTGACTAACCTGGGAGTATTGATGTAAGCTAACTCTTAGCTCCTATTGTTATTGTGACTCCAGGCTGTTCCTGGCCACCAGATCCACCTGGATATAGGAAGCATCTCAGCTGGGACCCTACTGTGTCCCTGAGGACCTTATACACCCTTTCACATTCCTATGGGTGGGGGTGTCCTTGTTGGTGCTCTTATCAACCCACCTGGGGTTCTCTGTATAGAAGGAAGACTCACCTACCATCTTGCTGGGCTTGCCAAGGTCTTACAGCTGGGGGAAAGATATGATGCTGCTCCTGTTTACCCACTGAGGTCCTCTACTTGAGAGGGAAACTCACCACACTGCCACTAGCTTGCAGAAGTCTTCTGTGTGGAGGAGGGTTTGACAGGGCCCCCACCAGGCCACCAGGTGGGTTACAGGTGGTGGAAGGGGTTGCTGATGGTCTGTGGGCTGCTGAAGTCTTTCAGGTATGGGGGAAGGCTGACTGGCAATTCTGTTGGCTGCCAAGGTCTCTCAGGTCTGGAGGAAGTGTAGCTGAGGATCTCATCAGCTGCAATGTCTTCTTGAATCTCAGTTCTGTGTATCTGTCTTCATTCTTTATGTTAGTGCCTGACTTTTTCATAGATGAGTTTCCTGCTTGCCTTTTGAAGCATCTTCTGGGCAAACTTCTTTCTCATGTGCTTTACCTTCAGGTCTGTGGAATGTCTTGCCATTTTCTTACTGATTTCTGGCAAAGTAGGAACCCTCTTTTTCCTCTCTGCAACACCCTCCATGTCCCAGCAGGAAAACAGCTGCTATGGGTCTATTACTCAGGAATTTCTTCACTTTTTCTTTGTCTTTACCTCCATACCATAAGCATATTTCTGTTAACGTAATAAGCCTTTTGCACTCTCTTGGCAATATGGCACCTACAGTTTTGGCATCTGAAGCAAACTGGATAGAGATCCATTTCACAACTCTCTTTTAAAGACTCTTCTATTCTGCCTTTCATTGATTTTTTCAGGAGATCTTCAACTGTTCATGTTTTAAAGAAGCACTGATTAGGCTTTCTTGAACCTTTAATTTGAGGTTTTCAATCAATTTTGAGAAATTCTCAGTTATAATCTCTTCAAATTTTGCTTATATACAATTTTCTGCACCCTGTCTGATATTCGGTTATGCCAGTATTTCTCACATATTTTTAAAATCTATCTTCTGAATTTTTAGTCCTTTCCTTTTGGATATTTTCTTTTAGAATTGCTCCCAGTTCAATAATTCTTTTTTTACTAGTGTCTAAATCTGCATAATGTACTTATTTTAGCCAATTGGATGTTCAATTCATGAATTTTACTTTAGTTCTGTTTTATAGTTCCTAATTATTTTCCAAACTCCTCAAGTACACATTTTATCTTCCTTGATATATTAAGGATACATAGAACATCACTATTTTAAAGTTTATACTTATGAACTCCATTAACTTAAACCCCTGAAGACTTTGTTCTTGGTTCTCTTGGTTTTTGTTTGGGTTTTCTCACTCTTTTTTTAATTCTTGGGTGGTCAGTGGGAGAATTTCCTGAGACTAAGAAATAGCATATCCTCTAGTGGTAGGAAGAATTGGTGGCATAATGTTCATTACTACGTTCTATCCTAATGAAGTTACACTGGACATCAAGGATACACAAGAAATAAATTAAAGACTCAGTCTTCCAGGAAAAATTCTCTTTTCCTTTGTGGTTCATCTTTTTTTTTCCTTTATGGTTCAACTTTACATAGTGTTAACTAGCGATTACATGAGGAAGACAGGGTGAGGGTTTAGCCAAAGATATCCATGACTTAGATTTAAGAATGAACACTTCACTATTTAATCTGTAACCTGTCTTACCTTAGGATTAATTCTTCTTTTAGTTATTGATGGTATATGGCCAGCACGGTTTATACTCTGGATTTTGCTTGGTGGTTGCTTTTTCTCCACCTGTACTCTCCTTGCTTTACTTCTGAAGCCTCAACTGGTTAAATGTTTCAGGAAACACACTGGCTGGATTTGAAAAAAAAGAAGCAATGTGCCATTCCTGCAACATGTAGAATTATACTTTAGGTCATGCCTGGGCAGGAGCAGAGTCCACTTCAAGAGACAAAGGTGTATTTTCTGGTCTGGTGTTTTGCTGCAGGGATTCTAAAATGAGGATGGCTCTCCTCTCCATGAGGTCTATTCCCCATGAGGGAATTTCCTCATGATGATGAGTGTTTCCTCAGGAAAGCCTGAGCCAGTGTCTCCAGATTGGCTTCATACTTGAGTTCTGCAAGAGAGAGTTGCTACTGCTGACTGCCAAGGTCACTCAGGGAGCTCCTTCTATTCAGACCTAAAGCAGCTCTTTGAGGTGACTTTTTCTTGCACCAATCCATCAAGGACCTTCTTTGTGTGTTTTTTTTTCTTTTTCTTTCTCAATAATAACCAATTTACTCCGCAAATTTGGGTTTTCCTTTTCCAAAGTTTGGCTGAAAGAAATTAAATTTCCATAACTGCCTTTAAAACAAATGCCCAAACCATTGTGTCTAGAGTTTTGTTATTTATTCCTCTGAACAGGAGCAATTTCAGAATTAATAAAATGGAGAAGTAATGGAGCCCAATGAATAGTGGGGTCATGACCCCTGGATTATAACTTGTGAGCCTTTCTGAGGAAGGTAAATGTTATGTCTTTGGCTTTATTGCAGGATACTTTAGTGAGTTAGGTACTTGGCAATAGGTTAAAACTCTGGCTCTACTGGTTAGGGTGCATGTTTTAGCCAAGTAACTTGTTCTTTAACTTCATCTTTCTTTGTTAAATGGATATGACAACTCTAGTTCCCTCCTGGTAATTTTAATAGGATCAAATGTACTACTCCTGTAGAAAGGAGCAGGCAATTTGTTTCCTTTGACTGTTTAATTATTCAAAACAGAGGAAAGACTCCTTGGGTGAAATATTCTCAGAGGCTTGGCAGTTTCCTTAAGAGTATCCTAGAGTCCTTAAGCTTCTCCTAAGTTCTTTGAGGTCTCTTAGCCCAGAGACTTTCACAACATGTTGTCTATCTTGTCTACAACTTAACAAGTGTGTGTAGGTGGAGCTCAAAGTTAAAAATAACTCCAGTAAACTTACATTTCTTTCAAGTTGCGTTTTGACTAATCTCTGTCAACATTTTGCCTACAGCTAAACAGGACTAGAAACAAAATCAAGGACTACTAATCACCACAAGGCCCTCACCCTTCACCCTTACACAGTACCAACCTCTCCAAACCACATAGCAACACAAGAATAATTATCTACATAAATAAAACATCAAGATTATAATGTAATTCTACTGTCAATGATTCTAATATTATATCACGGTAAGAAAGGGATCATAACACAGACTAGGGTGTAAAAGAGAAGTTTAGCTCCATAGCCAGGGCAAGATTGAGAATTGAGTGAATATTTAGGAAGTTCATTCAAACATGTCGATCACTTGTAGATGATCCTATAATAGTTTAATTGTTGGTGATCTTAAAGATACCAACCAGAAGTCCAGAAGGAAGAAGTGTTTACTTAAACATTCAGATGTTTTTTCCCCCTCTCATTATAACAATAGTGAAATTTGAGTACCAATTTAGACAAATAATGCATTTTAAGCAAACTTATTAACATTAATAGGATAAATAAAAATAAAATCCCAATGAGATCACAGGAGATATTGAGTTAATAAACAAAAGTCAATAATCATAAGAAGTTACCATTCATGAGAATAGGGATGGATTCTTACACACAGAAATTGTGGCAGGAGATTTTAAAAAAAATATTCTTAAAGAAAACTTCTGAAATATGATTTCTGGGAAAATGAAAACCAGATAGTTTACTGACTGTATTCAATTTGGAATGAGTCCTTTTAGAAGTTTACCCAGAGAGAACAGAGCTAAAACAGGAAATTACCAAAAGAAAAGAAATTCTAGTTGTTGGGTGTTGTGAGCACAGAAGAAAGACATACTCTGATTCCTAACTGGGTAAATATTGCAGAAGGCCAATATTTCCTCCAATAATGGATAAGGTTTGACTATGTATCTATTCCATAGGAGCTCTGCTTTTTATCATTTGCAGAGACCAGGGAAGTGTGAAGATACTAATCAAATGCACCAATCTCATTATTTTTCTACAGCTCAACTCTTTTGTAAGATTTTTCCCTCCTGCTCATGTTCAAAACATAGATACAGATTTGTATTAGTTCTTTTTCCCTCAAGAATATTACAAAAGTATGAAGTTGTTTTCCAATGACATATTCTCCTAAGAATATTTGGAGGTGTGGGGCCTAATTATGGTTAGCTCTTTTGTTTTTATAAAGGGAAACAAGTTGACTCATAACGGCAACTATGTAATTTATTTTTGAAACCAAGACCTTTCTGAGAGTGACAAATAGGAGCTATTAATAATTGTACTAGGACAAACAGCAAAATAGAATTATGGGCCCCTACTTATAATAAAAATAAAAACAAATACCTAGCCAGGTTTCATTGATTTATTGTACATTTCAAACTAAAACAAACTTAATATCTAACACATATATGGTTATACAATTTTTATTTTAATTCCTCCTTGGGGGGAAAAACATACAGTAACCTACTGAAAAATGTCCTACACCATTTGACACATGCTAAGGTAAACTAATCATAACTAGAACTTAAATCATTATATAAAACAATAAACAATGATATCTCTCACAGAAAATAGATTTAAGTGCTTAATAGCTGATGGAGAATGTTCCTGGATGTCAGAGAAAAATGAAGATATTAAAACTTTGTAAAAAAAGGTTTTTGAAAACTAGATGCAGGATATCAATTGCTCTTGTAGCAAAACTATAACAAGACAGACAAGACTGTAAAAGCAAAATTAAGGAGAAAAGAGATAAAAAATATATTTCCTAAGTTAGGTGCTATGGTACACCCCTCTAACCCCTGCTATTCAGGTGGCCGAAGCAGGAAAATGATCTGTTCAAGGCCAGGTGGGGTAACATAGCAAGACTTCATCTCAAAAACAGTATAAAAGTATTTCCCTAATATTAAAAGTACAACCCCCCAAACCCTACAAAATCCTAGCAAAAATATAAATTTGGAAGCAAAAACAGACACACTAATGGGCAAAAAGTTTAAATGAGTAAACACTTATTCTCAGATATAGTCTAATGATATTTCATAGTTGTAAAAGTAAAGAGAGAAATCCAGAGAATGTTCACATAGAAAAAAAGGGGAGCAATCATGTATTTATTCAACATAGATGGTTTAGTGCAGTGATGGATGGTGATATTGCTCCCTGTTTGTTTTTGTGTCTGTAAGAGGACCAATCATCCTTGCTTGTGGCCATGTGACTTGCAGTGCCTTCTGGTAGGAAGACCACCTGCCCCCCAGAGAGAGGAGGAGCTCCTTGTTCTCCCAGCACCCCGAGTCAACCGCACCTTGCAGGTCCCGACACACCAGGGTCTCTCTCCTTCGGGCCACCAAAAGTCTGCTACACTCTCAGCTGCCCCCCAGAGAGGGGAGGAGCTCCTTGTTATTAGAGTGAGGCCTATGGTTTTTGTTTGCAGAGAGATTATGAGCAGAAGTGCTGTGTGCTGACCCTGAACAGAAGACTTATGAGTGAGATTTACACATGGTTCTGCTACTGTGTTTTCTA
This sequence comes from Dolichotis patagonum, assembly GCA_004027295.1. NCBI lineage: Eukaryota > Metazoa > Chordata > Mammalia > Rodentia > Caviidae > Dolichotis > Dolichotis patagonum. Next base: position 12,578 of record PVJX010020341.1, on the reverse strand, counting down.
CCTACTGGGAAAAAAGATGTTCCAGGTAGGATCAGCTCTATTAGAAGGTTTCCACAATAAAAATGATGTAAAAAGATCTACAATAGTGTGGTGGAGCCTTGGCCTACCTGCAGCCCATAGATAGTGTGATTGAGAAGTTAGCTGTTACTGATTAGAACTGAGATACTGATTTACAGCACTGTAGACAAGCAAAGTCTGACATGTAAGTGACCATGATCCACTTACTCTACTTGGCACTTGAAACTTAGCCAACATGGATCCTCTCCTTACAGAATTTGTATTGAAGTGAGTCATTGTAGGAGACTTTAGACACCAAAACAGAATACTTATTGGATTTTAAGACAAAAATAAGAGAAATTATATTTTTAAAGATGCAACAATCTTCATATATTCTTATGCAAAATTACTTGGAGACATTAATAGCACAACTGAAAATGTGAGCAAAAATCTGTTTTTATGAATTGAGGTGGCCCTGAAGCAAGGCCAGCAGATCTCTGTAGCTGCTGGTTTCAAACAGGAGCCTAAAGAGAATTCTTTCTGTGGTCTGTTGGCCATTTCAGAACTTTGGAAATGGAATGGTCAATTCATCAGAAAGAAATAGCAGGTGAATATAGTGGACTTGGGGGGGCCTGCAGGGGAGAGACCCTGGCGCCTTGGGACCTGCACCATATGGTTGACTTGGGGTGGCGGGAGAACAAGGAGCTCCTCCCCTCTCTGGGGGGCAGCTGAGAGTGCAGCAGACTTTTGGTGGCCCGAAGGAGAGAGACCCCAGTGTGTTGGGACCTGCAAGGTGCGGTTGACTCGGGATGCTGGGAGAACAAGGAGCTCCTCCTCTCTCTGGGGGGCAGCTGTGATCCTGCCAGCGTGTGGGCTGAGAATCAGACATCTCAGGTCCTGTCCCCTGCCCTGTGTCCCCCCCTCCCCTTCCCCCCTGCTTAGCAAGTGGGAGCCAGTGAACTACACATCTTGTGAAAAGATTGACTATGTTATTTAGTATGAGCTCCCCATATGCAAAGATAAGGACAACCATTTGGAAGAAAACAATAGACAATATGACAGATAGTGAAGATCCCTGGTTGTATAGCTTTGAAATTTATGCTTTCTTATGTCCCATTCTGTTCTGTTTTGTTGTGTTTAATTTTACCCTCTTTTAAAATAAAATTTAAAAAAAAGAATTGAGAAATTTCATTTTCATAGGACTGATAATGAACTTTGAAGATATAGAGCCATTCTAACTTACTCATTCAACAAATAATTAGTAAATTTATGTGAAATTACTCTCCTAAAAATGAAAGAAAATCAACTACAAAACCATTAGGACTAATAAAAAAGTAATAAAAAATCATATATATGTATGTGTATATATATATATATATATATATATATATATATAAAATCTTTCTTGTGTACTTGCAGATATAATTAGGAAAAAGGTCTCTGCTATCATGGCAACAAAATCATGTAATATGCAGGAAAGTAGTTACCAAGAAATGTGTCACATGAAAACTTTAAGGGACATAAGGGGAAAAGGTGATTTAGAACCGTGAAGTTACTCACTTTCCCCGAGTTAATCTGTACATTTAATGTAGGGAAGAAACTGAACTTCAGCGATCCTGAATCACTTGCCTGAGGCTGCAGTGCCAAGAAGGAAAGTCAGAATCTGCAACTGAATCCCTCAGACTGTGTTCTTTTCATGAGCGCTTCCTAAGAAATAAAATTAATGTGTTTCAGGGTAAAGTTCAGTATGAACTTTAGAATTCACTAGGAAACCGGAGTTTGTGGCTTGGCTATGTGTTCCAGTCATTAGCTGAAACTGGCTCTCCTGAAAGGTTTCATTTCTGTTTTTTTTTTTTAATTTAAAAAGGAGAAAAGTCAGGAAAGAACAAAAAGCAAAAGGCATAAACAACAACAAACTCAAAAACAATGTCAATATAGGTTTTCACAACAGAACGAAAGAAATTTAACAATGGTTGTTGTAGTGCATATTTTTCTTTTTTTTTTAAAGAAATGAAAGAAAATTAAAGAGAAGAGAAAAGCAGAAAAGGGTAGAACAATATCGAGTTCAAGGCATTCAAAGGAGAAAAAAAATTGTCATCGTAGAATCACTAGTTGATACATTACTCATCATCTCAAAATATAGTTGCCAAATTTACAAAATCAAAGCATAGTGACTAGTCATTTCTGTTTTATTATCGTCTTGACACATGGTTGTTCCGAAGTACACCATTAAAATGACCCAGACTTTAGTAGCATTGTTATTGTCAAAAGATCATCAAAGTTTTCATGAATTAAGTCTAGATCATCAGGTCTTCATCTTCCTCAGTGGATCCTAGAGCAGCTGCCGCGTCCTTGAAGGGTGCTACTGCCTTTTGCCCTTGTTCTTTGTCTTGCTCCTAATATCACATAGCTTCTGCAGTCAATGAATTGGTTATCTTCATGCCTTACCATTTTTTTGTCTGGAATTGTTCTTGGTGATGTGGGATAACCATGTCCCAATTCACGTGTGTATTACCATCATTTTTTGTAGTGTCTCCAGCAACATCTTAGTCAGTTTCCATGCTTCTTGACACTCTGGCCCAAAAGGCCAGGGTTCTTGATACTTGGTAAATATTAAAGACAATTTTTGCAGTTAAATGGGGAAAGACGGAAAGTTTAATTTTTTAAACAATAAGTAAAATTATATATATTATATATGATACACAGTATGTTTAAACATGTACATATATTGTGAAATAGCTAAATTTAGCTTTTTACCATATGAATTATCTCACATATTTTAGTATTTTTGAGGTGATAAAGTTTACTTTTTAGAAATTTTCAAGCATACAATATGGAGTTATTAGCTGTAGTCACCTAGTGTACAATAGATCTCTTGAATTTAATGCTTCTAGCTGAAATTTTGGGTCCTTTGGCCAATGTCTTCCCTACTCCTCTCTCCATTCCTGTGCCTCAGGTTCTGGCAATCAACATTTCACTCTTTGTTTCTGAGTTTGACTTTTTTATGCTCCATATAAAAGTAGGTCATGTAGTATTTGTCTTTCTGTGGTGAGCATATTTCATCTAACACAATGTCCTCCAGGTTCACTCATGTAGTCACAAATAATGGGATTTTATTTTTTAAAAGACCGAATAGGAAAATATGAATTTGTGTTATTTGTGACAACACAGACTTATCTATCTATCTATCTATCTATCTATCATCTATCAGCTATATATCTATGTCTGTCCCTCATCTATCTATTGATCGATCTATCATCATCTATCTGAACATAGGTTGCAGATATCTCTTTGACATATTAATTTTATACTGTTTGGATATATGCCCACTAGAATTACTAGACCAGATGATAGTCCTCGTTTCAGTTTTTTGGAAACCTCTATTAGTACAACCATCATAATGAGTTTGCTAAATTACATACACACCAACATCAGTAAGTGTTCTTTTTGATCTGTGACTTTGCCACCATTTGTTATCTTTTTCTTGTTTTATAACAGCTGTCCTAACAGTATGAGGTAATGTGCCTTTAGTGTATTTTTAAGTTTTTATTAGTATACGTTTGCAGTGTGTAATGATTATACTCATTGCAGGGAACTGGTGTAGTACATAACATACCTTAGCTCTTTTTGTGTCTCTTTTCCCTTGACTCTCTTTTCTTTCCCTCCGTATCTTGGTCCTCTTCCTACTTGATTTATATTCCCCAGCAGCTAATGGTGTTGAAGAGCTTTTCCCATATTTGCTGGCATTTGTGTATTTTCTTTTGAATAATATCAGTTCAGATTCTTTGCCCATTTTTGGTTCTTCTTGCTCTATTGTTGAGTTGCCTTTCTTATATATTTTGTACATTCACCCTTTAATTGATGTATGGTTTATAAATATTCTCTCCAATTTTGTAGGTTGACTCTTTACTGCTTTACTTGTTTACTTTGTTGTACAGAGGATATTTAGTTTCACGTAATTCCACTTATCTATTTGTGCTTTTGTTGCCCATGCTTTTTGGGTCATATCCCAGAAATCTCTGCCCAAACTAATCTTGTGGACATTTTTCCTTATGTTTTCTTTTGGTCATTTTATTAATTTAGGTCTTTTATTGAGTTTTCAAACCTGTTGTGAGTTGATATTTTTTTCAATTCATGAACAATTTTTTGTATCATCTTCAATTTCTTTCATTAGTATTTTATAATTTTCAGTTTACAGGTATTTCAACTCTATTGTTTCATCTCTATGGTTAAATTTATTCATAAGCATTTCATTTGTTGTAGGTATTATAAATGAGATTGTTTTCTTGATTTCTTTTTCAGCTAGTTTGTTGATAGTGTATTAAAATACTACTGATTTTTGTATTTTAATATTACATTCTTCAATTATTCTGAAATTTTTTTATTAATTCTGTAAATTATTTTGGTGGTCTTTGGGGTTTTCTATATGTAAGATCATGCCATCTACAGAGACGGTTTAACTTCTTCTTTTCAGTTTGAATTCCCATGATTTCCTTTTCCTGTTTAATGGCTATTACTCGGACTTCCATGTGGCCACAGTGAGCATTCTTGTTTTGTTTCTGCTCTTACAGGAAAAACTTTCAACTCTTCATTACTGAGTAGGTAGCAAGTTGTGAGGTTGTTACATATGGCCTTTATCATATTGCTTCTATTTTAATTTATTGAAAACTTTAATCATTAAAGAACGTGAATTTTGTCAAATATTTTTCTCTATTAAGTTTTTTTTTGTCTTCTGTTTTGTTACTGTGGTATGTTACATTTGTAGATTTGCATATCATCTTCGTTCCAGAGGCAAATCTCGCTTACCATGGTGTATAATCCTTAAGATGTGCTGTTGAATTTGGTTTTACTTTATTGATGCTGCTTGCATCTACATTCATCATGGATATTCACTTGTAATTATTTTTCTCATAGTTCCCGTGCCTTGTTTTTCTATCAGAGTAATGCTGTGCTTAAAATGTTAAGTTCAGAAATACTTCTATTTTACTTTTATTTTATGCAGTTCTGGGAGTTGAATCTAGGACCTCATACATAATAACTAAATGTTCTATCACAGAGTTATACTCTAAACGCTTAGAAAATTACTTGCTTCTCAATATTATTCAGGAGTTTGAAAAAACCAGAACTCTTCTCTGAATGTTTGGCAGAAATTAGTTGTGAATACATCAGATCTTGGAATTTCTAAAAGGGTTTTCTATATCTACAACTTCAGTGTTCTTTCTTATTAGCAGTCTGTTGAGATTGTTTATTTTTTTCAAGATTTAGTCCTTTGACAGATATTAACTATTTTTTTCAGGTTATCCAAATTTTGTGAATAGTAGTTCAAAATGATCCTTTTTGATCTTGTTTTCCTGTAGTATTATTTGGAAGATGTCATCTTTCAATTCTAATTTTATTTATTTAAAATGAAAAAAGAATAAAAAATATGATGCAGAATTTCAAAACAAAATAATACATCAATAATGGCTAATATATTGTATATTGTTACCCTCAAAGTAGTTGCTCAAATTACAATATATAGGCATGAAAAAAAGACCAGACAATGAAAGCACAAGTCATTCTCTTTGATGAACTAATAGAGATTCATACTATAATAATTTTATAATTATTAAACTAATAGAGTAGTGTAATTATCTTTCTTATATATAGGTAGTCTTTTCCTTCTTTCTTTTCTCTTTTCCCCCATCCCAGTTGTTCTTTCCTTTTAAGCATTTTTTTCCCTTTCATTTTCACAATAACTATTGTACATTTTGGATCATAGTTACTGTTTGTTTTTTATACTAGAAAGACAAGGACTCTCTTCTTCAATAATTAATGAAACCTGGATTGGGGCCTGGTTTGAGGCATTTATTTGAGTGAATCACCATGTTGGATGGATTTAGGACTCCTTTGGCTCCCATAACTATAAATATGTCTCAGTGTCTTTATTCTTGCTCTGAGTTGCCCTGGAAGTGGCAGATTAGAATTAATTTATTGGAATCCCAATAACTTTTCAATGGGATTACAAAAATAAATTTCCCAGACTGAGACAAGGACTAGGAGGGGCTCCCTACAGGAGTGGCAACAGTGGAAAGCCTTGTCTGATACCTGATTTTAGAGTGAAAGCTTTCAGTATTTGTCCATTTAATATGATGTTAGCTGTTGGTTTGTCAAAGATGGCTTTTATCATACCAAAGTAGAGACTATTCTGAATTTATCTAGAGTTTGTAATCATGAATCAGTGTTGGAATTTATCAAAAGCTTTTTTTTTGCATATATTGAGGTGATCATGTCATTTTTATCTTTTGCTCTGTTGACATGGTACATTACATTTATTGATTTGCATATGATGAACCATCCCTGCATTCCTGGGATGAATCCAAATTGGTCATGGTGTATGAACTTTTTGATGATTTGCTGCATTCTACTAGCTAGTATTTTGTTGAGGATTTTTGCATCTATGTTCATTAGGGAGATTGACCTGAAGTTCTCTTTCTTTGGTTGGATCTTTCTCTGGTTTTGGTATCAAAGTAATTGTTGCCTCTAGGAATGATTTAGGGAGAATTGCTTCCCTTTCAATTTCCTTAAAGAGTTTGGGTAGTAATGGTATTAAATCTTCTCTAAAATTCTTGTGAAATCCAGCCATGAATTCATCAGGACCTGGGCTTTTCTTTGTTGGAAAGTTTTTAATTACATTTTCTTTCAATTTCTTTGACTAATATTGAGCTATTTAAAATTTTTGTATCTTCTTGATTCAGTTCTGGTAATTCATGCATTTTTGGGAATCAATCCATTTCTTCTGTGTTTCCAATGTATGTGAGTAAAGATTTCTGAAGTAAGTATTGATGATCTTCTGAATTTCCACAGAATCTGTAGTGATTTCACCCTTTTCATTCCTCATTACATGAATTTGAGTTTTTTTTCCTTTTCTTGATAAGGTTGGCCAAGGGTTTAGCAATTTTATTTATTCTTTCAAAGAACCAACTCTTTAATTCATTAATTATTTATGTTATTTATATTAGTTATAATATAACTATATTATTTGCTTAGTCTCAATTGTATTAATTTCTTCTCTGATACCTATAATTTCCTCCCTTCTATCAACTTTGGGCTTGACTTGCTCTTATTTTATTTTTTTCTTTAGAAACTTGAGGTGAAACATTAAGTCATTTATATGTGCTTGTTCTGTTTTCCTGATGTGAGAATTCACAGCTATCAATTTCTCTCTGAGAACTGCTTTCATTGCATTCCACAATTTCCCGTATGCTGTGTTTGCATTTTCATTTGATTGTAGATATCATTTAATTTCTTCTTTAATTTCATCTGTGACCTATTGATTGTTCAGGAGAGTGTTATTTAATTTCCATGTGTTGCTGGAGTTTTTGTGATTTCATTGCAGTTTGATCAGATAATATGCACAGGATAACTTCAATTCCTCTGCAATTACTTAAGCATATTCTATGGGTTAATAAATGGCCTATTTTAAAGAACATCTGTGTGCAGCTAAGAAGAATGTATATTTCGATGTTGTTGAGTGGAACACTCTGTAAACACCTGTTAAGCTCATTTGTTCACGTTTGATTCAGTTCTGTTATTTTTTTGCTGATCTTTTCTCTAGTTGATCTATCTCTTTATGACAATGGGATATTAAGGTCTTCCATTAAAATTGTGTTATTATTTACTTGATTTTTCATGTGTATTAATATTTGTCTTATATAGCTGAGTGCTCCTATATTTGGTGCATATGTATTTATGGCTGTTATCTCTTGCTTTTTAAGTTTTCCCCTAACAGGTATGTAGTGACCTTCTTTATATGTTTTGATCACTCTTGGTTTGAAGTTCACATTGTCTGCAAACAGAATAGCTACTCCTGACTTTTTCTGGATTCCTGTTGCATAGAGTATTGTTTTCCATCCTGTGACTTTCAGTCTATGAGTTTATTTTTGAGTTAAATGTGTTTCTGTAAATGTCATATTGTTGGATCTTGTCTCTTTATCCATTGTGCCAATCTGTTTCTTTTGATTGGTGAGCTGAGGCCATTTACACTGACGATTATAACTGATGTGTATTGGCTTATTTTTGTCATGTTATTTTCTGTTTTTCTACTCTGTTTAATTGCCTGCCCTACCTGGTGGTTTCTTTCTGTTGTTGTTCTGGGAATTGTGGTCATTTTTATCTCTATCTAGAATATCATTCAGTATTCTTTGTAGGGTTATTTTGGTGGACATAAATTGCTTCAGTTGTGCTTTCTCCTGAAAGTATCTTATTTCTCCATTAATTTTGAAATGGCTTGTTAATTTGGGTTGGAAGTTGTATTCTTTCAGGACTTAAAATACTTCACTCCAAACTTTTCTGGAGTTGAGTGTTTGTGCTGAGAAGTCTGCTGTTATTCTAATGGACTTTCCTTTCTAGGTGATTCTAGGTGATTTTTTTTTCTCTAACTGCTTTTAATATTCTATTTTAGTGCTGAGTTTCTGAGATCTTGATTATTATATGTCTGCTTGTAGATTTATTTTGGTTATGGCTGTTTGGAGTTCTATATGCCTTGTTTGTCTCTGTGTGAGGTTCTGTTTCTATCCTTGGAAAATTTTCTGCTATTCCTTTGCAAATAGTTATTTTGGTTTTGAATGTCACTTGTGTTGACTCCTGCTTTGTCATTAACACCTATCAATATTATATTGTTTTTCTTTGCATCATCTTGCAGCCAATGAATTGTTTCATAGTCCCTTTTTAAGAGATATTTCCTTTATGATTGCCAGCTGCAATCCTGTCTTCAAGGTCTGAAAGTCTATCTTCAGTTCTGTTTAAATGGTTTTGCCAGTTTTTGATGGAATTTTTAACTTCCTGGATATCTCTTTGGCTCTATTTCATGCATTCTGTTTCTTTCCTGTATTGTTCATTCAAGGTTTCCATCATTTTCCTATGCTCCTCTATTTTTTAAATCTGTCTTCTCTAGCTATGCTGAGCAATACCTTTATTAAGGTTGTCATTTCCTTTTTTATCTGACAGATTATTTCTGATCTGAGTTCCTCTATAGCCTCATGGATTTGTTTCTTCACTTCACATGCTAATTTCAGAAGTTTCAGGGTTGAATCTTCCAATTTATTCTATGTCAATGTCTCCTGTACTTATTCAGAATGGGCTGGAGGTCCGAGATTGTATTTTGCTTTCTTGTCATTTTCCCTTCTTGGTTTGTATTGTGGTCTTTTTAGTCTCACTAGTCTCACCCATCTTTCACATGTGTGTTAGTCAGGTACTTACTATGTGGCATTCACCCAGTTGCTGGGTCCCACAATGTAGCAGAGGGACCAGTCACCTGAATTCCTCCTGTGGGGCTAATTGGGTGAGTCTTGGATTCTTCTTAGGCTGATTAGCCTAGGAATGTAAATGTGAGCCAACCTGTGGCTCATATTCTTTCTGCTGCTTGAGACTTTTCCAGGTTGCCAGACTCACCTGGCCATGGTGTGTGTCCCAGGTGGGGCCCAACTGTATTGCTGTGGATCTCACAGTCCCAGCTGGGTTCCTCTGGATGGAGAGAAGGGTCACTGGTGCTATCACAGACCTACATGGGGTCCTCCAGGTCCTCACCTGTGCTCTTAACATGAGGTCTTCCAGATAGGTGGAGGACTCACCCATATTCTTGTTGGCTTATGACAGTCCTCTGGGTGTGGAGAGGGCTCACTACTGCTCTTGCTGGCCCACCAATGTCCTCTGGGTAGGTGGGAGTATCACTGGCACACTTGCAGGCCTGCCAAGATCCTCCAGGTAGAGATAAGGGTCTGATTTTATTTATTTTAATATTTGTTGTAGTCTAACTTTACTTTTTCTTTTCTCTCTTTTGTTTTTTAAAAAATTTGCATTATTGAGTATCAGATTTAGGGCCTTGTGCAATTTAATTTTGTTGTTTTATTGTTTCTTTGGATTTTGGTTTGGTTTTCTTTATTTTTTATTAGCATATGTTAGCAATATATATTATTTACATTCCTTGTGCAGAGTTGGTACATGTACATGACACATTTTAATTCTTTTTTCGTTACCCTCTTTCTCTCTCCTTCTCTTGATCCTATTCCTATTTGAAAAAGATCTATCTTCATCTTCTATTTTCTATCTTTTATTTTCTCTTTATATTTGGCTTTCTCAAATAGGAGAAACAATGAGACAGTTAAGCTTGTGTGTCTGGTTTATTTAATGTAACACACGTGCTTTACTTCTGAGCTATATGCTCAGCCCCATATAAACGTTATCATTTCAAAAATTTTAGTTTTGTTTTTTCTTTTGTTTTTCTAATCTCTAATTCACTTATTTCTGTTCTGATCATTATTAAGCTAGTTTGGGGATTAGAGTTTTCTTCCTTTTATGGTTCCTTAAGATATGTCATTGAGTAGTTTAGTTATATTTTTTCCTCATTTTTGATATAGGCACTTATAGCTATTATTTTCCTTAGAAGTGTTTTAGCTTTATGTCACAAGTTTGAGTAGGTTACTTTTCTATTTTCACTTGTCTCAAGACATCTTTAAATTTTCTTTTTAATTTCTTAATTGAGTCATTGTTTACTCAGGAATGTGTTGATTAATTTCTACATATTTGTAAATTTTCTGAATACCCTCTTATTGTGAACTATAATTTTGAAAAACTTGTGCATCAAAAAGTACTTTATACACTTTCATTCTTCTTAAATTTGTTAAGGTTTGTTTTGTTGACCACCTTATAATTACGCTAGAGAATATTCTTTGTGTACTGCAGAAGACTATGTTTTAGCTTTTGGATAGAATCTTCTATGTGTGCTTGTTGGGTTCATCTGTCCAAAATGCACTGCCTGTGCAAAATGCCTTCACGGATTATGTATTGGTGGGAGATGAAGGCTAGTATCTCATATTTTACTGTACTGATATGTTGTAAAATCCTGGAAAGTTATTTTTTATTCACTGCTACTATTTGGCTGTGGTTTGAGTATGTTGTTCAAAGGTTCATATGTTGAAATCTCAATTTGCAGTGTGGTACTATTGGGAGGTGGTGAGAAACGTTAAGAGGTAGGTCCTAGTGAGAGGTCATTAGGTCACTGGGGTGCTGCCCTGAGAAGGGATTGAGGTAGCTTGTAGGAACCCAGGTAAGTAGAAACCTGAAAATCAAAGCATCAGTTATTGGATGTTAATAACTTTTGAAGTGTGTTATTCACATCATCAAGATGTTTCTTAAAAAAATTCACAAATGGCTAGTAAGCATATAAAAAATGCTTAACATAACTAATCATCAGGAAGATGCAAATCAAAGTTATAATATGATATCATACTTTTGAGAACAGCTATTATATTTAAAAATGGAAGTAACAAATGTTGGCAAGCGTATGGAGAGAAGAGGACCCTTGTAAATTCTTGGTGGAGATGTACAGTAGTGTAGTTATTATGGAAAGAAGTCTAGAGTTTCCTCAAAAAATTAAAATTATTGTATGATACAAGACTCCCAGTACTGGGTGTATAACCAAAAGAAAGAATTCAGAGGTTGCAGATGTCTATTTCTCCATGTTTATTGCAGCATTATTCACAATAACCAAGCAACATATGGAAAAACATTGAAGTGCTGATTAATGGATGGAAGGAATTTTAAAGTGGTATATCAATAATGCCATTCAGATTTAAAAAGAAGGCTATTCTGTAATTTGTGACAACATGGATAAATCTGGATGATATTGCTCTAAGTAAAATATGCCAGGCACAAAAGAAAAATATTGCATGGTATCATTCACATTTAAAAATCTAAAATTGTAAAAGTCATATGGAAACTAGGACCTTGTGTATGGATACAAAATTTCACTTTGATAGAATAAGCTCTGGGTTGTCTATTGGACAGCACAGTGACTATAATAATATATTGTACAGCATATAATATAATATATTGTATAACATATAGGCTGTATAATAATATATGGAATATCTCAAAATTGTTAAAGCAGTGAATTCTAAAATGTTTTAATCACAAGCAAATGATCAGTAGGTAAGGTGATGAACATGTAAATTAGCCTGATTCAGTCATTCTCCAATGTACACCTGTGTTAAAAATTCACATTGGCTTCCCTATTTTCTGGTCTTGAAGACCTGAAATGCCTTCCTTGTCCTGTTCAGATCAGTTCCATACTATGTTGTTTTATGTGAATTCCCTGTATGTGACAATATGGACAACTATTTGGAAGAAAACAAGAGTCAATATGATAGAGAGTGAATATCTCCGATTATCTACCTTTGAAATTTATGTCCCTTATATTGCTTTCTTATGACCTGCTTTGTTCTGTTTTGTTGTGTTTAATTTTATCCTCTTGATATAACTGCACGTATGTTTGAGTGGGTAAGATGGATGGCCATATTGCTGTTTTTGTCAGATCATGGAGCAGAACTATTACGAGTCCCACTGTTTGAATGTGTACTTTGCATGTTTTAATTTTGTAATTTGAACAACTATTTCCAAGATGTCAGTATGTAATTTGTTAAGTAATGATTTCTTAGGGGGTTTTTTTGGTTCTTTTGTTTTTTTCCTTGTATTGTTGCTACCCTTTATTCTGTTTTGTTTGGTTTCTTTTTTTCTTTAAATAAAATTTAAAAAAAAGAAAA
>PVJX010020340.1:0-33712 GCA_004027295.1 Dolichotis patagonum | reverse complement strand
GGAATTTCCCAGAATAGGTTGGCCTTTCACATCCGTTTTGGATTTACACTCATTTGCCCAATGATACCCTAGTCTACACTTTGTACAGATACTAGAAGATTTTGTTGAAGGGACAGATGGTGACTGTGCTGCCCTTACAGGTGCAGCAGAACAATCTTGGGCAAAATGTTTCTTGTCTCTGCAGCTAAAACAAGTAACTTTATTCCCTTTTCTCTAGGCTGTGGATGAATAACCTGAGTGCTAGTTGCTGCCAAGGTAGCTCTTTGTGCGTATGAGGGGCCAGTGTCGGTATAAATTTAAATAAACTCAGACAGTGTAGTGCATTGTTTGTGGACTCATAAAGCCTCTTTATAGCAATTTATATGTATTTTCAAAGACTGATTGTTGACAGGTTAACTTAAAGACTCTGTTCTGTGAACAGTGGAAAATTTCTCTGAACAGAAAAGGTGGAGGTTGCCATTGTGGTTCAATTAAAGTTACAGATTTTACACTGGGCAGCTGTGAAACTGAAGCCATAGCAAAACACTCCTCCAGTGGGGAAAGGTCGTCTGTGTTCCCTCAGAGCTCCCTCCTTATTTGATTGAGCCAGGCAAGAGGGCTTAAGGGGTGGCTGCTGTTCTGCCATTTTTTTTCCCACTCAGGACTTGATTTTAAAATTGTGCTTTGAGCTAAGTTCTCCATGGAAGTCTCAACAAGTGAGTGACCATTAAGATGCTCCCTCATCCAAGACCACACACACAAAAAAAGGAAATATGGAAATCGGTAACGCAAAAGCACCTCTATACACATTTGTTGTTCTTGAGAACCTGTTTGCCCTATTGTTTTACACCTGATGGAATTAATATTGATGATATTGTAATACAAGTTTAAATGTAACAGGAAATTAGCAGAAATTTAAAAGTCAGTCAGTAGCCTGTTGCTGTGTTGAGAGGATGTGCTCATCCTACCTTAGTTACACTGCAAAATTCAGTCGGCCTTGACTGTCCAGCTGCTTCTCAGAGACTGCCAGGTCACCTGACCCACAATGAACAGCAATGTTTGTGTTTTCTCACCTAAAAATACATCCTATTTTTCCAACATGTTTAAAGGACTTTCTACCTAGGACAGACCAGACCAGTCAAGGACACATTTAATTCTACCCACTCTACTCAAAACCACCTCCCAGATTTTTCCTGCCTTATGATGAATAATTCTTTTTAGGTAAATCTGCCTAAAACAAATCTTCCAGACCACGTACGACTTGAATCATGTAACCAATTATGTAATAACCCACTATTAACTTACGTACTTTCTGCTTGCAAATTCTGTATAAGCTGAACCCAAAGCTGACTAGGGCCTGGTGACTTAGAACTCGACTCCCTACCGGTTTGCCAGCAAAATAGTTTGCCTTCCAACTCGGTGCAAGGCATCTTCCCTTCGGTTTGGTAGCAAGTTTCCACAACGATATCAATATACCTCTCCCCAATGCTTCTCTTGAGCCTGTTTTGTTTGCATGCAGTCTCTCAGAGGTGTCCTCTTACCTGCTATATGATGAGCTTTCCCGTGCCCCAGGTCCCTGTTCTGGGTGCCAGAATGCCACATCCAGCATGGCTCTTTAACTTCCTGGGGGACGGAAGTAGATGGCGGAGGATGAAGAAATGAAGACAGAATGCAGAACATTGACATCAAGCGAAGCCTTCTTTCTGGATAGAAGAATTGCTCTGTAGCACATTTTTTAATACACTTGGAATTTGCTGCCGGGTGAAACCCCTCTGCCTAAAAACCAGCTCGCCTGTCGCACCCTGTGACCATGTTCTCGGGGCTGGAACACCTGGTTGGCTCGGGCGCTCTGTGACTTCAGGGTGTTCCTTGGGCACTCCGTGCTCTTGGCTCTGGTGCCTGTGAACGATCTGCAGCTCAGCTGCTCTCCACAAAGCAGCTTTCCTTAAGCCATATCACTTTGCAGGGTGTCCTGCAGACAAGCTCGTGGCTGCTCATTCTCTTGTGGACTGGGGTCCCTGATTAGAAGGTAGTGCTGGTGGGGGCCAAGGGCAGAGCAGGAAAAAGCCAGAGTCAGGACACAGCTTTATTCTAGCAGAGACAAACTTCAGCCTGTGTTGGAAGAGGCACAGTATAGTCATACTACCAGCAGGTGGCCCCTGGTCCCCCAGGGGAAGGATGCCACCCTCGAGCTCAGCAAGATTCTGTTAGCAGGTTGCGGAAGTTGGCAGTAGTGCCCACTCTGTGAGCCTTGGTAAGGACAAATATATGATACTGAGCCTGCTTAGCCTCTGTGTTACCTAAAGGCCACTCCTGATACGGATTCCATGCCATGCCACTCACCTAGGTAGAGCATCCCTGATCCCCCTCTGTCACAGGGATAAGCTGCAGCCCATTCTGTGAATCCCCTAATAACTGCTGTAAATGACCATCTTGGGATGGTTTGGGACACTCCCTACGGGAACTCCCCTCCTGCTGCTTTAGGGGCTTGTTATGGTTAGGATCTGATACATCCCCCCAGAAGGCTCATTGTGCTAAAGACTTGGTTGCCAGCTGATGGGCTTTTTGGGAAGTGACTGGATCATGAGGGTTTTCACTTCATTGTTTGATCTGTTGATGAGATCATAATGTGATAGCATTGGTAGGTGATGGAAATGAAGGATGTGGAGGCCAGTTGAAGAGAAGGGACTGTGGGGGTATGACCTTGGGGATCGATGCTGTGAAGATAGGGAGGCTACTAGAGATGTCCAGAAGTTCCAACTCAGGTGATTAATGATTCAAGATCTTTCCTGCCTGGTTTTCTGATGGTGGTATAAGGGCACAATATAGAATAGCAAACTTACAGACATTTTATAGCAACAGTTAAAAATCAGTTAGTGGCCTGTGGCTATGCTCATGCTGCCTGTCACATAGTCAGCCTGCTGGGCTCAGTTAGCCTTGACTGACTTGGTCTAACTTTTTCTTGCTGATAATACACTGGGTCAACTTGAGTGTTTCCAGCTGCAATGCTTGTGTTTTTCCCTACTTAGGAAAATACATATTGTTTCCAACTTGCTTCAAGAACTTTATATTTGGGACAGACTGGCTCAGTTAAGGACACATTTAATTCTACTTGCTCCATTTTAAATCTCCTCTCTTTCTTCCCAGGAATCTATTTAGAACTAGCTTGCTTGACAACATATGACTCAATGCATCTGGCCAGTCATATAAAATAACCTTCCATCAGCCTTGTACTTCCTGCTCGTGAAATGTATTTAAATTAAACTCTAAACTGACTTGGGGCTGGTGATTTGGAACTGATTCCCACCAGCTCACTAGCATAATGAAAGTTGCCATTTTAACTGCTCAGTGCAGAATCTTCCATTTGGTTTGATGGTTTTTCTACAACAGTGGTACCCATAGGTTATAAATGGATTAAAATGCCAGTAACTAGGAGTGTCATGGTCCATATTCTGTTGCTGTGACTGAATACCACAGTGAGAAATGAGGGCCCTTCAAGCTGTGTTTGTGGCAGGGGATATCACAAGGTGCAGCACCACCAGCTTGCTGGGGAGCACACTTCCGAGTACCCACTAACCCTTCAATCCAAGTAGGCTGGCCCATTCCTAAGGGCCGAGCCTGAAGACCCTCACTTCCCACAGGTGACACCTCTGCACACTGCTGCGTGGGGAGCCTCATACGAGCTTTTGGAGGACACATTCAAATCACAACAGGGAAGAAGGCAGAATGTAAAAAAGCTGTATTTTTGTAGAATATTAAAACCAAAAGGTTTAAGAAACTAGAAAAGATCCAACCCAGTCTGACTCCTGAATTCTTTCATTAAACAACTATTTCACAGCTGGCATTTTCCAGCCCCTGAGGAATGAGAAGAGCCAAAGTCCTATCCTAGGGTAGATGTGGTCCACAGAGAGCAGATGTCAGACTGTTAACAGCTGCATAGGAAAAATACAAGTGAGAGGTGAGAATGAGGGCAGTGCTGTGTACACAGGGGATGAGAGAAGATTCCCCAATACGCAGGCCTAGAAACGAAGACCAGTGAACACTAGACTCTGGTGCTCTTAGGGTAGAATGTCCCAGGCAGGAGACATGACCTGTCCTAAAGATAGGAGACCAAAGCTAAGAAGACACCCTGGGGAGTTCAGTCTATTTGAGTGGAGTATGGGCAGCTTATAGGAGGGACCGTGATGACCAGTGAGGTCATAGCTGGGTGTTGACTCCCCCTAGCCTGTAGCCAGAACCAGTTGTGCTTTCCAAGCCAGCAAGTCCACGTGGATTCTCCTTTCTTGTCATGCAGTACCCTGAAAGTTAAAACTGAACTTGCAGCTTCTCTAATATTTCAGTTTCATTTTAACCCCCCAGTGACTAAGCATGGGACACGGGGCCAGACTGCCTGAGCTCCCAGCTGGTTGTAGTGTATGCTAGCAAGTTATGTAAACTCTTCCAGCCTCAGTTTCTTCATCTGTAAAATAAGAGATGTGCAAACACAACTGAAGGTTAAGTGTGGGTCAGCGTGAGCAGGTGAAACTCCTGAAACTGCAGCCGAGGTGTCTTAATCCATTTTCTGTTATAACAGTAAATGCAATAGAAATATAATGCGATAAACTGGGTAAGTTTTAAAGAAGAGGTTTATTTATCTGATAGTTTTGGAGGCTCCAGGACTCAAATCCATTGATGGCATTCTTGATGGCAGAATCCTCATGCGTCACGTGGCAAGAGACAGGAAGCACGTTGTCTCTTCTGGTCTTTCCCTCTTAAAAAGCCACCAGGATTCAGCTGTGGGCTCCACCCTGCTGACCTGTCCCATCCTATCACCTCCCAAAATGCTACCTGTAAACGCATAATTGGATCAAGTTTCTATCCTCATGATACCTTCCAGTGGAGACCAAATTTCAATGCCTGAGGCCTTGGGAAACATACAAAAACCACATCCAATCCACAGCACAAAGAGAGTCACACCCACTGCACATTCCCACAGATGTCTGAGCCTTTAGATTGGGCATGGAATGGGAGGCCCACAGGGAACATCCCTTGGGAGCAGCCACCATGGCAGGAAACACACAAAACTCAACCAGGCGCTTCCCTAAAACAAGGCATAGCTCCTGCGCAAAGGACAGCCAAACTCATTGGCCTTACAGGACAGGTAAGACCCAGAGGCTGGTGAGAAAGAAAAGAAAATCCTGAGGTGGGAGGCAGGAAGCTGTTCCAGTTCATCAGCGGCTGCTCCTGCTGGGGAAGAAGCGTACAGGGAAATACTAACGTCTAGGCCCTCCAAGGGCTGCCTCAAACTGAGACTGAAACAACAGTGTGACGTGTCACTCCTCCCCATGCCTGGTGACACGTAACACTCTACCTTGAGGGAGAGCCATGACTGGGGAGAAGACCCTCTGTGGCACAGGTCCAGAGGACAGGCATGAAGTTAAGGGTGGAACAGGAGCATCATGACATTGGTTGCCACCTATACGGTGCCACCTAAGAGCACCGTGGCTTGAAGTGAGTCTGAAGCCAGTAGGGCACTGCAGCTGAACACAGGGACAGCAAATCCAAAGCCAGCTAGGTTTACAGCAGGGCAGATGCAGGCCCTCACACCAGGGGGCTAGTGGGAGAGTCGTGCTTATTTCGAGCAGTAAATACCACTGCAGCCTGTGCAGCTCTGCACATGTCCACCATTCAATCAAAGGTGATAAGATACCAAAAAGGAGGCAAAAACAATTCACTGTCAAGAAACAAATCCATCAAGTGCAAGAGGAGGAAGAAGAGGAGGAGGAGAAGGAGAAGGAGCAGGAGAAGGAGGAGAAGGAGAAGGAGAAGAAAACATAGTAAAAGGAAAACATAAGCCGTTCTGGGCCTATGAGCTGACTCAACTCAGCTGCAGAAAGAAGCGATGAACTTGAAATTTGGTAGAAATCATTGAAACTGAATCACAAAAACAATGAAAACAAAACCATAAGACACCTGGAACAGTATTAAACAGTTTAAGAGATGACAACCAATATTTTTCTTTAAAAAGTGAAAAAAATCAAGCTATAAAAATCTCGGAAAACCCTAAACAGGACAAATAACGACATGGAGCTAACTGGAACAAAGAACTCTTAAACACATGTATTCAAACAGTTGCAAAGGTAAGATAAAGAGAAAAACTGAAAGGCACACCAGAGAGGAGCAAAGACAGGAATTCCAGCATTATGTCTTGTTTTAATCAGTGCAGCTCAGAAGATAATGGAGTTCAGTCTTAAAATGCTAAAAGGAAAAACACCAGCAATTCCATATTTTATACCCAGGAAAAGTGTCTTTCAAAAGTAAAAGGGAAAGACACTTGTGAACCTAGGGAGTTCATTGCCTGCAGACTTGTATACTATGAATGATAAAAGAGATTTTCAGACATAAAAACTGTTACCAGAAAGAAACTCAGATGTAGACTAAAAAAGTGAAGATTTGCATTGTGTTTTTTTGTTTTCTGGTTCTGGAAACTGAACTCAGGACCTTGCACTTGCCAGGCAGGTGCTGTGGCACTTAGCTGTGAATCAGCCCGTTTTTATTTTTAATCCCTCTAAATTATTGGCTTTTCTAAAGCAAAAATACTAGCAATTCTTGTGAGTTTATAAAACATGGAGAAGTAAAATTATGACGACACAAAAATGGGTGCAGGGAAGAGTTGGAAGTGAGTATATTTTGTGAGAATCCTATCCTCTATGCAAAGTGGTATGTTATTTGATGGTTGACTGTGATTAAAGATGTCTTTTAAAGACTCATAGATACAAAATCTGTGCTGCTATGAAGTGGAACAAGGGCTGGAAGCCTGCTGTGCGCATCCAGCCCACCTCACGTGTAGGTAAGTCAAGCTCTGCTGGACACAGTCACCCCTCAGCCTTCCTGCTGTCTCTGGCTGTTTTTATGTTGCACGGCAGAGTTGAACACTGGTCAAGTAGTTGTAGAGGAGACTGCATGGCCCCAAAAGCCTGAGATATTTACTGTCTGGTTCTTTACAGAAAAGCTTGCTGTTCCTGGGGTGGCAGTGAGTGAGGCCGGCACAGTCCTCCAGATGAGAAATGTCAGGAACTCAAAGGGGCCATGCAGTGATTAGAATCAGGATGTATTCTGGAAGTAGAACCAATAGAACATGGATAAAATTGACAGTAGGTAGAGTTGCAGATTTTCTTTATAGCAAAGGATCCTTTTGTGATAGTTAATCTTGATTGTCAAAGTGCTTGGCTTGACAGATGTCTACATGAGTAAAGCATACTTCTGGGCCTGCCTGAGTAGATCATGGGGTGCGACTTTGGAACAATATCCGGTTCCTCCCCGCTTCCTCTTGGGCTCTTTCCCTGCACTCTGCTGCCTGTGTGCCATGAGTTGAGCAGCTGTCTTCTGTCACATCCTCCCACAATGATGGTCATGCCTTGGAGCCAGCCAACAATGCACTGACCCTTCTGAAATCATGAGCCAACTAAACCTTTTGTTCTTTAAATTGTGCACGTTAGGTATTTTGTCCCAGCAACAGAAAGGTGAAAAATAGCACCTTTTCTTTGAAAAACAAAAACGTTGAACAAAAGATCAACTAAAAAACTGACCCAAAGACCCCATAAGATTATTTTTGCCTAATTGAAGCTGGAGTTAGTATCTCCCAGCAGCCCTGTACCTCCTGCAGTTCCCAAAGTATTCTGCATCCAGAGCCCCATGAGCAGAATTTGAAAAATATAAACCTAAAGGAACAAGTATCTTCACAATTCCCAGGCATTCAGCACTTCACCCTTGAGCTGTGAGTGTGGCGCTACCTGGTCATCATCTAGCAAATGCCCACACAGTGCCAAGGTTTTCACGTCAACCCTGGGATAGGAAAGGAAGCTATGTGCAGTGAAGAAACAGCGCAGATAAGAGGAACCACTTGCTCAGTGGGCTGGTGACACACATGGCTTGGGCAGGTTTTTTTTTTTGGATGCCAACTTGCAGCAGATAGAGACAAAGCAGCATGGCCGCAGGGAGGGCCTGTATTGTAAGCTAAATTCGTTCCCCAAAACTCTGTGTTGAAGTCCAACCTCTAGAGCTTCAGAATGCGATCTTAATGTAGAGAAAGAGTCATCACAGAAGTTAAAATGAGGTCACTGGGGTAACCCTTAAGCAAATATGGATGTCCTTATTAAAAAGGGAAGTTTGGATCCAGAGACAAAGAGGGAAGATAAGGTTTGGGCATGGACAGAATGGTTTCCTGCCAGCCAAGGAGTGGCCCGGTGCAGGGCCCGCAGAGCTCAGAAGAAGCCCAAGGTACTGACACCTAGGCCTCACACTTCCAGCCTCCCAGACTGCGCACAGTCACTTTCCAGTGTTAAAGCCGCCTGGTCCACAGCACTGCAAGTGGCAGCCTGAGGCGGTGAGGGGGATGGAAGGGAGCACCGGCTGAGTGATGAGTGCTGTGCTGCCCTCGGGTGTGGAGTCTGCATAGGCAGGATGAATGATTTCGGTTTACATAATCGTGTTCTTACCTGACTCTGCAAATGCTTCTAACAGCGCTCATACAACTTAGGGTTAAAATGCTACTAAAAAATGCAGGTTTAATTTACCAAGAAGAGGAAAGGAAAAAAAAAAACCTTATCAATGCATTTAGAAACTAAAAAGGCTAAATCACAATGGATGCCTTCAAAATGCAGAGGCTTATAAGAAATTACTTCTAAAAATTATACTCTAATAAATTGGAGAACCTGCAAGAAACTCAGTTGCACAAAAATAACACCAAAAACCAACAAATGGAATCACATAAAATTAAGAAGCCTTCTGTATAGCAAAGGAAACAACCAAGAGAGTGAAGAGACAACCTACTGAATAGAAAAAACATTTTACACCAAAAACCAACAAATGGAATCACATAAAATTAAGAAGCCTTCTGTATAGCAAAGGAAACAACCAAGAGAGTGAAGAGACAACCTACTGAATAGAAAAAACATTTTACCAGCTATCTCAGTTTTAAAATCTAGAATACACAGACAGTATAGAGAAGTTGCTGGGTATGGTGGCACACACCTGTAATCCCAGCAGGGGAGGCTGAGGCAGGAGAATTGCATGAGTTCAAGGCCAGCCTAAGCTACAAAATGAGTTCAAGCCCAGCCTGAACTACATAGCAAGACCCTGTCTCAAAAAAAAAAAATTTAGCCAGGTATAGGCCTATAATCCCAGCACTCAGGAGGCTGAAGAAGAAGGATTGCTGCAAGTTCTAGGCCAGCCTGAATTAATAAAGCAAGAACTTGTCTCAAAAAACAAAAAGAACAACAACAAAAAATTAGATCCTTCCAAAATAACCCAATCAGAAAATGGGCAATTGAAATGAATGGCACTTCTCAGTAGAAGTACAAATGGCCTATAAATACATAAAAAAAAGTTCAGCCTCTTTGGCCATCATCAGAGAAATGTAGATTAAAACAACACTGAGATTACATCTCATTCTAGAAAGAATGATTGTTATTATAAAAAAAAAGGCTGATGAGGCTGAATTAGTTAAAAGCATAATAAATGTTGTTTTATTTTGTTCTGTTTTGTGGGTTGTTTTTTTTTTTCAAGACAGGGTCTCACTGTGTAGTTCAGGTTGGCCTTGAGTTCATTATTAGCCCAGGCTGGCCTTGAACTTGTGGCAACATCACCATGGGCATGTGCCACCACATTGGACCAATTGTTCTTTTCTTGAATGGTGAAAGATATATATATATACACACACACACACACACACATATATATATATATATATATATACACACACATATATATATACACACACATATATATACACATATATATATACCTGTGAATCCATTTAGATACTGGGAATTACTACTTTAAATACCTCCATTAGTTACTTCAACTGCTAATGAACAAAATGCTTCTTTCTTTCTGGAAAGAAATATAGTCTTACAGTTTTATTAGAAAGTACCAATTGTTAAAAAAAAAAGATGCAAGCCAGGTGTAGTGGTGCACACCTACAACCCCAGCACTCTGGGAGGCTGAGGCAGGAGAACTGCCAGTAACAGTGCAGCTCAGCCAGGCAGTTTAGCAAGACCCTGTCTTTAAAAAAAAAAAAAAAAAAAAAGAGGGAGATGGAGATGGAAAAGGAGATTTAGCTCAGCGGCACATTGCTTGCCTGGCAAGCACCAGGTCATGAGTTCAATAACCAGTACAAAAAAACAAAAACAAAAACAAAGACAAGTCAGTCTCTTACTGAGGTCCAGGGAACATCCATCCTTTCTTCAGAGAGACTCGCCATCTATTTTTTGGTACCGGGGATTGAACTCACGACCTCACGCTTGCCAGGCAGGCACTTAAGCTACTAAGCTAAATCCCCAGCCCCATGAGATTTGCCATCTTAAGTTCCAGTTTTCCTCACCTTCCTGTGTGTCAGCTCCACGTCCATGATGCACTCACACATACATTCACACACATCCACACGTGCACGCACATGCATATGCGCGTACGTACGCACGCGTGCTTCGTGCCCTCACGGACGGAGGGGGAATCGGCCCCCTCCACGACCCACAGGGCTCTCGAGTTCTCTAGGGAGACGCTCCGCCCGCAGCTGCGTTGGCCGAGCCGGAGCCAGGGGCGCGAGGGGCGGACGCCCGGGTTCGTCAGAGGGAAGACACGCCAGACCCTGGAGGGGAGCGCAGCCGGCACGTTTATTCGGACAGGGGGCTCCCCAGGTTGTGTGCAGGTGATGGCGCCCCAAGGCTTGCACTGGCTCAGGGCACGAAGAGGGTCCGCCCTCCCACACGGCGTGGCTCTGCCTCCGCTCTTTCCTCCCTTCCCGCTGTCGGTCTCATTCTCCTTCCCGGCTTCTCACCGTCTCTCCCCACTTCTCTCGGTCTCCCCCAGGCCCCGACTTTCAGGCGCCCGGGCTCCAGTCCTGGGCGGGCGCGCACACCACGCCGAGGCCGCCGCCGGTCCCTGCGCAGCGCCCCCACGTGTTCTGACCCGCGGCGGGGCCGGGGGTGCCCGGGGCGCCCGCGCTCTCCTGGGTTGGCGCCCTGCGCTCTGGGAAGCAGAAGCTGCACGTCTCCACTGGTTCAGGCGATGCGCAGGCAGGGCCATCAGCTTCCGTCACGGGGTCTGTGGGGACAGAGAGGGCGTCGGCTGCGGTGGGGTGGGGGAGGTGCTGTACCCCTCCCTCAGTTGGCCCAACCCGGCCTCCAGTAGTCTCCCCTGATCTAGGAACCAAGGACCACCCCGGGGCACCTCGGGCTCGCCCCACCACGTGCCCTGACCCGGTAGACTCGGGCTTTCAGATCTTGGCTCTCTCGTCTGCTCCCGCCCCAAACCGGCCAACTCCTGTGCACCCCCACGCCCACTCCTGGGGGACCTTTCCCCCTCCTCCTAGTCTCCTCCATGGAGCCTGCCTCCCTGAGGTCGGGCACCTGCACCAACGAGTCCCTCTCGTGTTAAAACAGCCCCAGGTGTTTTAAGGTAAAATGTGCCCTGCTCTTGGGAGCAGTTGAAGCTGGAAACTGACCTAGGGCATGACCTAGGCGTGACCCTACCAGAAAATAAAAGCTCCCTGGTCAGCCAGCTGAAGAAGTTGCTACAGCCCCAGAAAACACCAAGCCCCTAGGCAATCCATACAGCGGGTTGCTAGGCAGAGGGGCTGAGATTAACGTCATCTTTCCCAGTATATACATAAAGGTGCTACAGTGGTTGAGCAGTTCCTTTCCTCCCAGCAGGAGAGTAAGGGCTCCACCTGACCCCAGCTTTGTCTGGTCTTTATTTTTCTCATCCTCTTGCCAGTGCTTAACCCCAAGAACCTCAGGAGCTGCATTGGGTTCCGGCACCCTGCACCTCTCCTCGAAATGGCAAAATGCTGCCCCTGTAGAAGCAAGGGCAGCGACAGCTTGCAAGGATGGCCCAAGGCTTGTCACAAGCAGTGCAAAGGACAACAGCCTAGTTTTAAACACTCACCGTGGGGGGACTTGTCTTGGGGTCTGCACAGTCCTGTGGAGGGCTGGCTGGAGAGCGCATCACCCCTTCTCTTGAGAAAACAGGCCACTGCCACCAGGAAGCAACAGATGATGGCACAGAGACAGAGCCCCAGTGTGCAGTAGACCAGGGCCAGCTGGTCAGTGCTCAGCTTTGGTCCTAGAGGCGCTGAAAGACAGCAGGAAACCCTGGTTTCAGGAGGAACCTCACTCTCCAGGGCCTGCCATAAAGTGCCTCCCCTTCAGGAAGCAGCCACCACCCACCATCCCCAGCCCATGCCCACAGGCCCACGCAGCCCTGGTCCTTCTCTGCCCATTAGGCCCAAACAATCTACATGGCCAGCGCCAGCCCCAGCCCACTGCAGGGTCGTCTGGCTGATGGAGAGCTGGATTTTTTTTCCGACCTGAGGCCTGGCTGACACACTTTCTGGATCCTTTAGGATTTGACTCCTCTACCCCACACTGAGAGCAAAGGTGGGCATATCTGGAGCTGGCCCTTTCCATTGTCTCCACTTGCTGGGAAGACAAATGGAGACAGCTCCAGGGGCAGATGGATGAGAGTATGGACAGCAGTCCAGGGAAGGTATCTTGTGTGTCTAACAAGAAGCCTTCCTGGGCGAGCCTACTCTTCGGCTGCAGGCCCAGGGGGATTACGGGGGAGCCAGGGGTACAGCTGGGAACAAGGAGGGAACTGGGAAAGAGCCTCCACTGAATGCCACAGGAAGACCCAGCTCAGGATCAAAGCCCTCCCTTGACATTTCTTCTAATCCCAAACTCTGGTCCCTAGAATTGAGGCATGTTCTCCAGTGGTGGCAAACCTACAACACAGATGCCCCAGCAGGCTGTTTATTATCACTGTGAGTGGCAGGACAGCTGAGCCTAATGTAACATACTCCTGCCGAGAAGTGCCTGTGGGGCCATTCCATGTGCCTGGCACTTTCTGTAAAATACTCTCCTAATCCTCCTGGGCCACCAGAGGAGTGGCTGTACCCATTTTAAAATTTGAGATGCAATTTATATACTATCAAATTCACCACTTAAGTATATACTTTGGTGGCTGTGACACATTCCCAAGATGCTCCCCATCCCCAGTCTAATTTGAGACCATTCCTGTCACCCAGGAACAATTTCTATCCCATGAGCAGTCACTCCCCAACCCTTTTCCCCTCGTCCTGGCAACACTCATCTGCTCTTTTCCTGTGAGATGTGTGTTCTGGGTCCTTTGTATAAGTGGAACCACACACGATGTGGCCTTTTGTATCTGACCTCCGTCACTGGCGTGTTTCCAAGGCTGCCTGTGCAGGGTCACACATTCATTTCTCTGTGTGTGGCTGAGTAATATTCTGTTGCGTAGACAGTACCACATTTTGCTCACCCTTTTGCCAGTTTTGGGGCATCTGGGTTGTTGGCTTCTTTTGGCAACTGGATAATACTGGGATAAGCATGCATGCAGAAGTCTTTGGACATTTGTTCCGTTTTTTTGGAGTCTGTGTCCAGAAGTGTCCCAGATCACAGGATGCATTGATTAACTTGTTAGCGAAGTCTCACACTATGGTGCACAGCGCATCCCCCTCACAGTCCCTTCTGCAGATGACACGTGGTTCACAGTCCCAATCTTAAACCTGCAACTGGGAGCAGGTCTGACGGACTCACCCACACCAGTGCGCCAGGCCAGCATGTCAGACAGAGGCCACCAAGCCTGTGCTGCCCCTTACTTGAGCATATGGTCTGTGCCACAAGAGTTCAGGGGGCTGGCAGGATTCCTGCTGCTTATCTGGCAGGGGTAGACAGGAATCTGAGGGAGCTGGCGTGGCTGTGGGGCTGTCCTTCGTGTCCTGAGCCCATGGAGGAGGGAATAGAGGGGACTCAGGCTCAAACCCAGGGGGAATGGCCCCTAACGCTGTGGCTCAGAACATGGTGCCATACATCAGGCGCCAGGGGCTCTGCTCCCACTGGCCTCTGGCATACCATGAAAACGTCACACTGGCTGGATCAGTCATGCTGGCAGGATTCACAGCGCAGATGGAATGCGAGCCAGCACAAGACCGCTCCCGAGTGGAAATGGGCTGCTGGGGTGACCCAAGGAGGAGACTTAAATGTGCATGTGTTTCAGATGGTTTTGGCATGAGGTTTGAGAAGACAGCCCACACTCTGCCACTGTGGCAGTGAGTGTTCAAAGCTGAGCATCCAGGGACTCTGTCCCTAGCACTATTCTCTCTGGGCCCATGAAAGACCCCAAGGGAGATCAGTAGACCCGCCCAGCGGAACCCCATCCCCCGGAACAGTGAGAGATGGTAAAGTGGCTGTGGATTTTAGGGCACTAAGCTTCAAGTGTCCCAGTGGTTGACAGCACAGAGCCTTTGCCCTGAGGGAGTGAGGACCTGTCCCTGCCTTTCTTTGCTTCTTTTGCCTGGACCAGTAACTTGAGTTTTCCTGTTAGGAATGAAAATAGTTCCTGCTTGGAGACCTGCCAATAAGATATTCTTTTGAAAGCTTCTGGACTAAGAGGAAAAATACACACTAAAACTACCAAAAAAAAAAAGTCATTTTCTACCTGTCACAAAAGGATATCGAAAAACAGGGGCCTTACACATTTTTGAGGGCCATTTGGAACCACCTAGCACTGCTTCAAATGTATTTTCCTGACTCCAGTTGGCTGCCAGTTTTGCATATAGGGCCATGTCCTCTCAGATGCACACAGATACTCACTGTAATACTGTTCAAAATAGTCAGACTCAATACAGCCCGTAAGCTATACTCACTCACCAAAATGAATGAGGTGGGACCATGTGTTTTGAGATGCAACAACCACCAGGAGCAACACAGCGAGGTAGCCACTCTGCTGCCACCACACTGAGGAGACATAAATGTGCCTCCATGCTGGAAGACCAGAAAAGAAACTGCTAACTGGCATTGCTTCCAGGGAAAGCCAGCAGCCTGGAGATTGAATGGAGGATCATGGGGAACAGCTACTTTTGAATGTTTGATGTTGGTCCTGGGGATGGAACCCAGGCCCTTGTACATGCTAGGCCAATGTTCTACCACGGAATTATATCCTCAGCTCACATTCCTAAACAGCCATGTTCAGTCCAACCAGGAACGATGGGAGGTCACAGGGCAAGGTTCAGCTGCTCTCAGTCTGTGCCATATGGCTGGTGACAGTCTGGTGAGAGTGAACACCTGGCCTCTCTTGGGCACACGCTTCTCCCTTTTGTCCACCTCAGAACTGCATTCTGCTGGCCTTTTGTGATCTTCCTGAGACAAGGCCAACCCCCACCCCTATGCAGGAGAAGTCCTCACTCTATGGATCACTCACTGTTGACCCTCTAGCGCGAAGGGTCTCAGCGGCAAGTTGTGAGAAAGAGCAATGCCCCTTCTCTGTCCTCCTCAAGGCAGACGGCCCCAGCAGGTGCAGTTCCCAGGTACGACCACCAGGGGCGCCACGCGTAGTTTCCTGCTTGGGAGCCAGGTGGGCCCTTGGTGCAAACCTGTTATTTTTAAACCTACTCTATTTGTTTTGTTTTTAGGAACTGTTTGCAAAGCCATCTCTCACCTAAGAATAGGATTTCCCCAGCCTGCCGCTGCACCTGGCTCAGACTCAGACCGTGCAGTTCAGCCTTGATATTACCTGTCCTTTGGGAGGCTGTGTTCAAGAAACGTGAAATTCCCGTTCCTCCACATTAATTTGCCTTGGTGAGATAATAACACGTGAATCCATAGGCGGCCATGAGGTCTGGGTGAGAGGTTCAGCAATCTTTAGGGCCACCATACCTCTACCCTCAGCTAGCTACGGGGAGGGAGCCGGGGAGAGAGGTGGATGGAGGTGTCTGGGCTGAGCCTTGGGAACCCTAGCCCCTGTGCCTGGCTCGGGACTCCCCTCCGTTCCAGGAGACTCCAGCAGCTTCGTGTCCACCTGGCACCCTAGGTTCCCTTTGATGCTCAGCTCTTTGCTTCCCTCCTATTCTCTGTTTCCTCTGAGTTCTGTGCTTGCTGGGTGAGATTTGGTTGAATGTGTGATGCAGAGGGGTTTCCTGCAGGGGCCGGCAGCCTCACCTTAGGTCCCAATGGGCCTTCCCCGCCAAAGACGCTCCTGCCTTGTGTGTGGGGGTGTGGGGGCCAGCAGGTGTAGGGGAAGTGCAGCAACAGCCCCCACACTTGAAGTGTGGACTTCCACCCAAAACCCCAGTTTCCAGAATGTCACATCGCCTACTCCACCCACCTCTGGAATCCCCTAGTCTCTCTGGGCCCACTTCTGGAGTGATTCTGTCCTGCTGGAGGGAGGGGTTGTTCTGGCTGCACCAGTACTCCTGTTTCCAGCCCTCTGCTGGCCACCGGGTCACACCTGCTGGCCTTCTGTGGGTCAGTATCTCCAGCGCCTCCCTAGAGCCTACTTCACCTGCTGCCTTTTCTTTGGCTGTACTCAAAGCCTAATCTCCTCTTCCCTTTCTGTCACTTGCCCATCTCAGCAAGTCGCAGGACCTTGGCTTCAGCCCTGGAAAGGCAAATGGGAGTACTGTCCTGCTTTCATGATGACATTCCATGGGACGGCCAAGACAAAAAGAGAAAACCCTTCAGGCACAGAGACAAACAAAAACCAAGCAATAAAACCAATACCGTCCTTTCTACATTTAAAAATAAACGAACCCTTGACAAGTTCCTGGACCAAAAGCCATGTGAGCCCTGACCCTGGCAGCACCTAAGGCAGTCACTGGCAGTCACTAAGGTCTAAGTCATGTCTGGGCCTAAAACCTGTGAACCCTGCATAGAGAACTGTTCGGTTCTCACTAGGAATAGGTGTTAAACAATCACCGTGGACTAAGCCCCCTGTACTGGCTACAATATCAAAATGGTGTCACTCATGCTAACCTTCCCTTTAGGTTCATGCTGAACCTAAGCTGTTCTTCTGACTTTCTGAGAAATCAGGATTAGAGATGCACCAGCCAAATTACTCAAACAGAAGTTCCCTCTATCTTAATCTCCCATGCAGAAGTCCACCTGAAGTAGCCTGACCCTAGCCAATCCTCTTGTTACTGTTCTGCCTCCCTGTCTCTACCTCACAAGGAATGAAACTTCGAAACAATCAGTCTACTTGTTACTTGTTTCCACTTTCTTTTCTTTTTCTGCTCAGCTCACTGGAATATTTATTCTATTTTATGGAATGAAATATTTTAAAATTCTAAAACCAAAAATAAAGCCATTTAGGATTGCTAAAGTAATTGTTGTCATTTCGTCATTGGATAGGACCCACTGCATCTCAGGTCATGCTGTGTCCTTCACTTTAAACGCTGACCGTGCTTGCTTGGTGGCCTGGGAGCTCATGCCCTTCCAGTACCTCACTTGACCTCCCTCCAAACTCAACACCATGCCCTCTGGCTCCCACACCCTCCTCCCTGGACCTGCGCTCCACCGCTTCTGGCCAGTCCACGTTTGTCTGGTGGAGTCAGACTCACTTGAGTCAGAGGACTGAGGCGCGGCAGATGGGGGGACTAAACGGGAGGCCAGAGGAGGGCTCAGGCTTGTTGTCCTCAGGGACGGTGAGAGAAGAGTTTGAAGCCAGCAGGGTTGGGTTCCAGGAGCCCACAGTCTTCCTCACCCACCACCAGAGCAGAGAAGGCCACCAGGGGCTGGATAAGGCGGGGAGGGTCCTGCCTAGAGCTCTGGGGGAAGCAGTGATGCTGTCACATGAGGAAATCGCAGTAAAGGACAAAACCAGTCACAGGACACTGCTTTTTGTGGCCAATGTAGTCATAAACTTCTTAGTAGTACCTTTTCCTTCTCCTGCTTAGGAAGCTTCCACCTGCTCAGCTGCAGAGAGCAGGGGAAGGATTTCTGGACAGGAGAAGTACTGTAACTTCTGGTGTTCCATTGGACCATAGGTTGACTTTAGATAATGATAATGTTCTGTACCTTTTTTTTTAATTTAGGAAAAAATAATTTTGATTTTGCCACAAAGAAATGAGAAACATTTGAGAGGATAAATGTTCCCTGCTTGACCATTACAAAATATATACACCTATCAAAACCCATAGTATAGACCACAAGTACGCATACTTTTTGTGTGTCAACTAAAATAAAAAGAAGAAAGAAGAGAACTTGCATGGTCCCGCAGCCCTGATTATGAGGCTCCCACTCACTAGCCAGGACCTTCTTCTGCTCTCTTCTTGTCCAGAGACTTCTGGAAATTTTGTCTAAATTGTTTTCTTCTCCTGGGATGGCGGCCCTGAGTCCTGGCCACTTGCTGGACTCTGGGCTCCCTAAAGAGCAGCCTCCTCTTATCTCACCCATCTGACCCTCGGAGCTCATGCCAGCTGACCTCAGTGGCTTACCTGGACCTGTCTCTGAACCTCGGTGCTCCAGTCCCTGGTACTGTCCCAAATTACCAGACCGGGCGTCCGTCTCCCCAGCCTGCTGTCTCCAGACCTCTGGAGGGAGGTTCCCTTGGCTTCGGAGCTTGTTCTCGCAGAAGTGTGCACACTGCTTGGGGTGCTGCCCACAGATGGAGATGCAGCTGATGCAGTCTCTCAGGAGATGGTCATAGTACTTGCCCTGCTCCTTGTGGCAGTTGAGTGACCCTGGCAGACAGAAATGGGAGATGCCGCAGGCCGCAAAAGCTCCGGCCTGGCCTCAGAGAACATCAAAGCAAAAACAAACAAACAGCCCAATTCTCAAAAAGCAATTCCAAAACAATTCAGATCTTTTTTTTTTAACAAGAAACAAATCGAAGGCTATGCATCACCCTCTAAGTACTGTTCTAGCTGCACTGCCCGCATTTTAATATACAGCATTTTCTCTGTATCTACTTCAAAATGATTTCATTTTTGTTTTTATCTCTTCGTTGACCTATAGATTATTTAAAAGTACATTTCTTAGTTTCCAAACATATGACAATTTTTTACTTATATTTTCTAGATTATTACATTGCAAGATCATTACTTGCATCTTTCAACCCTCTTCAAGGAAAAGTGTTTCAAATTAGCATACAGAATGTAGAAGGAAAGCCAGAATCCTCTGGGAGAAGGGGCTGAGAGGAACATTAGAAAGCTCACATTAATAGCGCTTGCTCAGGGGACTGGAGCGTTAGCTCAGCAGCAAGTGCCTCCCTTGCATGTGTGAGGTCTGAGTTCCATCCCTGGTACCAAAGGAGGAAAACAAAGACCTACAGTGCTTGTTCGCTCTTAAAAATCAGTGAGAATGGCAGCAGTTTAAACAGCCTTGATGCCAAGGGCACACGTTAAGTGAATTAAAGCCCACACACATCTGCTCAAGGAAGCACAGCAGGCCAAGCTCCGTGAGCTTGAAAGACGTACTGGAGAGCTGAGGGGCAGCTCAGTAGCGGAGCACCCGCCAGCTACGTGAGGCCCTGAGTGCCAGTCACTGTACAGGGGTGGGGGGATGGAGAAAAAGAAAAGAAAACTATGGGAGACAATCATTTACCTTTTGGAAAGTCTCAGAATGTTTTTACTTTGCAACTCGGTCAAAAAAAGGGGCAGGTGAAAGGAATAGACACCTCACAGAAGAGTAAGTATAAATGGTCATTAAATACATGAAGAAATATTCAGTTGCATCCCTTTAGAGAAACACAAATTAAAACAACTCTGACATTCCATCTTACCCCAGTGAGAGTGATTATCATCAAGAAATCAAATAATAACAAATGCTTGAGAAGCTGCAGGGGAAAAGAAACTCTTCTACACTGCTGGGAGGAATGTAAGCTAGTACAACCTCTATAAAAATCAATATGGAGATTCCACTAAAAAACTAAACATAGAAATTTTATTGAATCCAGTTACTTCTCTTTTAGGTATCTTCCCCAAAGTGTTAAGGACATCAAATTACAGAGGTACATGCGTACTCATGTTTATAGCAGGGCAATCCATAATGGCTAGATCTTGGAAGCAGTCTATAGGTCCATCAACAGATAAATGGGTGAAGAAAATAGCACATTTACACACAATGGAGTACTATTCTGCCATAGAAAAGGATTTGCCGTAAAAAAGGAAAAACTTCATTCATTGGTAGGAAAATGGAGGAAACTTGAGATTGTAATATTAAGTGAAATAAATCAGACAAACAAGCTGAAATATCATACTGTTTTGCTTCTATGAGAAACCCGGAGTAAAAATAAAGAGTAAAATAAAAATAGACAATAGTAATAGGCAGAAAGATCATTCTCAAAGGGGAAAGGAATCAAGAGATAGAGCTGGTAAGGAGGAAAGAAGCAAGAGATGAAGAAAGGAATCAGGCCTGGCTTGGAGGAGCATGCCTGTAATCCTAGCACTTGGGAGGCTGAGGCAGGAGGATTACTATAAGTTCAAGGCCAGCCTGAACTATATCCCGTCTCAGAGATCCTGTCTCCAAAAAAAAAAAAAAGGAATCAGGATGTGTGATGCACATGTACCACCTGCACACAAAGAATGTAAACATTATGTACTACAGACAAAAAGAAAGAGGAACAAGGGATAGGTGGAGGGGGAGGGTAGGAAGAGAAAGAGGCTGACACAGGGGTTTCCTCATGCCCAAGAGAGGGACAATAATAATGCAGACTTCTCAGTCAGGATCGGCACTCAGAGCAGAAACCTCCAGCACTGTGCTTGGTACTCAGTGAATGGAAGACTTGAGCATAACATTCCTTTAGCATCTCTACAACGCAAACACACACATGCGCACACACATGTGCACACACGCACGTGCACACACACACTAAACACCAGAAAGATCATGGAACTGAGGCCTCAGGGAGTACTCAGCCCTGCATTTCACAGCACCCGCACCACCACTCTTGCTCCCAAGTACTGTTCTCAGGGTTTCCGGGACCTCCTGCCCACCTCGGAGGCTGCGGGGGTGGCTGCTTCTGGATGCCTCGCACCTGGCAGCTTATCCGCACCTCAGAATTTTGGCATCCCTGATGGTGCCCCCCGGTGCACCTGGGCCCAGACTGGCCTCTTCTCCAGGATACCCTTCCCTCTCACATGTCTCCTACAGTCTACACACTCTGAGCACCTCCCCACCGCCACGATCTGTCCAACTGTGGCTTCTGACGGTACTTACCCCTTCTATCTCGGAAGGCAGTCATTTCTCCCATTAGATGACAACTTTCTCGAAGGGTCAGGCCAGAGACCTATTTTCATGGGGCTAAAGGATTCCGTTTATATTTGGGGAACGAAACAATGAAAGTTCTAATTGATCAATACATGGTGGCTCAGGACCAAGGTTTTGGTTCAAATCCTGACATTTCCACTTTTAAGCTATGTGACTTTAGGTAAGCCAGTTAGCCTCTCTCAGCTCTACTCTATGTGTATTTACAAAACACTATGTGTCAGGCACAGTGCTAGGCTCAGGTTAGATGTGGTTCCTGCCCCTCAGAGAGCTCAGTCTAATGGTTACATCAGACATGAAACAGGTACACACCGAAACCCATAATAGCACATTGTAAAGTTATATAAAGAAAAGAAATAAATTATATTAAGAAAATGAGCAGTAGATACTTTTTAAGACAATTGCAGAAAATTAGGATGGCCTAAATATTAGACTATTTTAAGTAACTGTTGCGGGGGGCAGTGAGATGTTGAGTTTATGTTTTCGAGGCCCTATGTATCAGGGATTCACAAGCTAGTATTTACAGGTCAACTTGCTATGAGGTCTTAATTTTCTTTAAAATATACAAGTCAAAATTGGGGAATTAAAAGATAGTATTGTAATTATGTTTGAAGCTGATGTGTATCACAGGGTTTTACTGTGCTGCTCTGCTGTTCTGTCTCCATGTTTGTGTGTTTGATGATTTCTTTCTTTTTAAATATTTATTTATTTGTTTATTTTGTCTTTTTGAGACGGGGTTTCACTGTGCAGTTCAGGCTGGCCCTTTGCTCATTTTGTAGCCCAGGTGGTCTTGAACTTGCAATGATCCTCCTGCCTCAGCCTCCCAAGTGCTGGAATTACAGATATGTGCCAGGTAATTTCTTTAATAGAACGTTTTGAAGAAAGTGACAACAGAGAAGGACCAAAGACAGCCTAATTGCTACTGGGCAGTCAGACAACTCCTCTGATATTTGGGCTGAGACCTGAAGGTTGGGTAGGAGGAGCTGAGGGGAGATAAATGGGAAATGTGCACTCCAGGCAGAAGGCAATGCAGCACATTCAGGAAACTGGAAAGTGGCGGGGTGACCAGAGCAGGAAGGTCCAGAGTAAAGAAGTGCCACACTGTACATCTCTCCCCTCTTGGCACCTATGCCAGGGGGCCAGCAGGAGCTCAGAGGGAAAGAAGAGGAGTGGTCTGCAGCCCCCAAGCTCTGGCCCAGAACTCACTGCAGAAGGCTGCACAGGTGCGCTGGGTCCGATGGCCACAGGCCGGCTTGCAGGAGACGCAGCTGCTCAGCAAGTTGTCCCAGTACTGCTCTTCGGGGCAAAGCCCCATAGCCACTCCTGGCCACAGGCCCTGTGGAGCTGAGAGGCGGAGAGAGTGAGGGCAGCCGGCAGGCTGGCGGCACCCAGGTGGTTTCTCCTGCCCACATCCCGGAGGCCTCCCTCTGTCTCGGTGGGCAGGGGCAATTAGACAACGCTGGTTCCAGTGCCTGCTGTACTCACTGGGTGACCCGGGGGCGTCCCCTCACCTCTTCATGCTCAGCCCCGCCCCTTCCCCGTTCTGGGGTCCCTGACTCCTTGCATTGGCTGCACCCTGCCTGGTCCTGCTCTCTGCCTCCTTTGTCTGCCCTGCGTTGACCTGCCACAGGAGCTCTGCACAGGCTCTTCCCATAGCATAAACATTCTCTTCCCTGCCACCCCTGCGGTAAACTGCTTCCTCCTCATCCCTGAGGCCTCTTTCAGACCCCGCTTTCTCAGGGAAGGCTTCTGGCTTTTCCCCACACTGTGCTGAACACCGTCTGCATATTCACGGCGACCCCTTCCCTTTTAGGAGTGTAGTTATTTCATACTGTCCCCCTCACTAATGGTGGGTATCCTGCGGTGGGGCCTGTTCCAACTTTCCATCCATTGCTGCGTCTTCAGGACCTCGATAATAGATCGTGCTTAGGAAATATTAGGTGCTCAGTAAGTGAATGGGGTTTTATTTGTTTTTGTTTGTGATCCTCCTGTCTCAGCTTCTCAGAGTGCTGAGACTTTAGCATGCACCACTGCACCTGGCTAAGTGATAGTTTTATAAAGCAGATCTCTCCATGCCTAGTCTGCAGCAAGGACTCAGTACCTATCAGCTTGTGCGCATTCCTTTTACAAAGGTATGGAACATGCACAATGACACATGTACTGTGCGTACGTCTTACACATACAGCCTGGCAGTTGTATATATATTCCATCTTTGCAGCTCACGTCAAGACTGAAACCATTTCCACTCTTCTGATGATTCCCTGGAGCCACCTCCCATCTGGTCTCTACTGCTGGGGGGACAAACTGTTCTGATTTTATTCTGCTGTGGTGCTGAGATCTGATCCCAGGACATCACACATACTAGGCAAGTGCTCTACCAATGAGCTATCCCACCGGTTCTACTGTTCTGATTTTTTAGCACCATGGGCTATATTACCCATTCTGGAGCTTTGTGTCTGGCTTCCTTTGCCCACATAATCTCTGAGCCTCGCTGTGATGATGTCCTCAGCACTCTGTGTCACGGTGAGCTTCTATTCCACGAATGCATCATTCCCTCTTCAGGAAAGTCCTGTCTGAATGTCCCTGACCAACGCTCCTCTTAAACACTTTGCCAGGCATTTGCTCATTCTTCAGCAAGAGCAGGCTGAGGACAGTGGGTCCCTGCTGAACACAGCACCTTAAGCACACAAGCTTATCCCCTTCCCGCTGGAACCTGCATCTGAGAGTCAAGTTCACCTGTCCTCAAAGGTCAAAAGATAGAGAAAGTTGCTGCAGGGGCAGAGACGGCAGCAAAGTTTTAGACGTTGAAGGGCTGGAGGCTGGAGCTGGCTGCAGTGTAGATCTCCCCATGAGGATGCCCAGACTGGGACGAGGTTGTTTGGAGCCAAAGGACTCCAGGACATATCTAGACTTGGAGGCACTAAATTCTGGCCAACAATTAGGGATCATCCGGGCATGGTGGTGCCTATTGTCATGGTTTACGAAGGAGGCTCCCAGGCCTCATGTGTTTGCATTGTGCATTTGAGATTGGTTCATTGTCTGGTGCTTGGATTGGTGGTGTCAGTGCTGCACCCTCCTAGGGGGTGGAGCCAGGATGTGATGTAATGGCAGGAAGAAGGCGTGTCTCTCTCTCTTGCCGGTTTCCGCTTTGCTGTTTGCAGCCACCATGAACTGCGGCCCCGCCATGCCACCCTGCCTTGGAGCCAACTGAGTGTGGTCTGAAACCTCCAAAAACTGTAAGAAATAACCCTTTCCTTTCCCAACTTTGGGCATCAGGTATTTTGTCTCAGCAACGAGTGAAAAGTAACTAAGACACCTATACTCTCAGCACTCAGAGGCTGAGGCAGGAGGATCGCTGTCAGTTTGAGGTTAGTCTAGGCTACATAGTGAGTTCATGGCCACCTGAAATATACAGTAAGACCTTGTCTCGAAAAAAATAAAAAACAAAAACAAAAAACAATGAGGGATCACATGAGAGGTGAAGCCTGAAAGGACTGGTTTGGAAACTGTTATGAAAAGAGCTTTCCTCCAAGCACAGCCCCATTCCTAGGCAGGTGAAGGCTCCTTGTTCCCCTGAGCATAAGACTGAGGGGCCTCCCCAAGGCACAGCTGAGGTAGCAAAGAAGTCTTCCTTGTCAGCACAGATGGTTGAGTGAATTTCCCTCCTATCAGTCTCCCCATCCGCCACTCACCCTGAGTGGGGCCGAGGCCGAGTCTCTACAGGCTCCTTCCTCCTCAGTCTGCAATTGGCCGTCAAGCTGCAGATGCCGTCCTGGGAAAAGGGACCAGAAGATTATTCAGAGGGACTTCCAGTGGGTGCTTCACTCAAGACAACAGCCAAGTCCCTGTCTGATCACACGGGCACAGAATATCTACACCAGCACCCCACTTATCCAGGAGTTGCAATCAGCAGCTCAGGGTTGCCCGCTATGGTAGCACCATTCCTGACCCACAGGAGAACTCAAGCCACGCATATACGGGTACATGGAGCCAACAGAGATGATGCAGGAGCCAGAGGAAGAGAAAAAAAAAAATAGCAGCAATAGCTGATATCCTCAGAAGTATAAAAAAGGTCACCTTCATGAAAAATAACAGCGCACTATTTTCAAAGAACATTCAAAAGAAGTACTAGAACTATAAAATGTAGTCATCAGAATAAAAACATAAGGTAGATGTAGGAAGATGTAATTGAAGAAATTTCCGAGATGTGAAGTGATAGAATCATTTCAGGATGTCTGATGGCTGATGAATGATTGGGAGGCTGAAAGTTTCCAGTTAAATGAGCTCAAAAGTTCCACTGGGGTGTGAGGACACAGACACCAGGGAAGAGGTGGAGCAAAAATCTGTTCTCAAAAAGAAAAACAAATTGTTCTTCCTAGTAAGTGAGTCTGGAGCTGGCAGAGGCCAGAGGAGGGAGCTACTTTGGAACTCTGGGGTTGCTTAGTGCAGGGTCTGGCTAAAAGGCTGGTAAATTTCAGAATTGTGGTGAATTTCAACCTACAGCACAATGGTAGCTGCCATTCCAGCCCCAGCCCCAGGAAGGAGGCAGTGGGATGTTGCCCCAGTTCTCAGTACAGCTTGGTGGTACCAGGGTGATCGATAAGTCTTTTGTCCTCCAGTATTGGGGCTGCAAGTCCTGATTGCTGACTGCTGGTTTGGATCACTAAGTGGGGGTGGGGTGAGTCAGTGTAGAGCTAGTAATCATAATCTCTGTCCCCTGAAGTGGCTCAAGTGGCTTCTGAGGGATATAAGGAGACACTACTTTCCTTTCCACTTGGGAACCAGACATGTGGGGAATCTTTGACAGGACGCTGGCTAATTAGAGAGAGAGAGAAAGAGAGAAAGAAAACTATGAGTGACCAACTCAACAAGAAATACACATTGCTTCAAAATAGTTCAGTCCAAGCATAGTGGTGCACACTGGTAATCCCCACACTTGAGACGATGAGGTAGGACTGCTGCAAGCTCAGGGTCAGCCTTGGCTACCAAGTGGATTCAAGGCCCGCATGAACCGCACAGTGAAATCCTGTTCTGGAAAAAGTAGCTGGTAAAAGTCACAATCGGCTCCAGCCCTTAACAAGCAAGATTCAACTCCTAGGGAGTGAGAAAATGAGATTTCTACAGCTGTTGCAACATAATAATCAAAATGTACAGTTCTCAAGAAAATTACAAAACATATAATGAAGCTGAAAATATTAGAAGATAAAGAATTTGACAATAAGTATCTCCAGGGAAGTTTATATATCTGAATAATCAAGTCAAAGATATTGTTAAATCAGTGGTCTTAAATTTATTCAATACACTGAAGGAAATTATGGACAAAGAGCTAAAAGAAATTATAGGAAAATGGTGAAGGAACAAAATGAAAATATGAATAAAAAGTTAAAAATTGTAAGAAGGAATCAAAATTTGGAAGCAATCAAGAAGCACTTCAGTAGATTAATGTATACGCCAACTGTAGTAAATCCAAACAATGGAATATTATTCAGCGTGAAAAACAGCCAAGCTGTCCGGTCGTGAGAAAGCAGAGCAACTATCAATCCATATTACTCAGTGAGAGAAACCAAGCTGAACATGTACTGTGTGGTTCAACTCCAGGACAATCTGGAAAAGTCCAAACTATGGAGGTTAGTGACTGCCAATGGTTGGGAAAAGAGGGATGAATAGATGGAGCAGTGAAATTATTTTGTATGGTGCCATAATGGTGGATATATGTTGGTATATTCTTGTCCAAACCCATCCATAGAATGTACACCACTGAGAAAGAGTCCTAACACCCATACACTTTGGGTGATGATGAATAAACGGGTTCATTGATTGTAGCCAATATATCACTGCAGTGCGGGGTGTTGGGTGAGGGAGGCAGTGTGTGCCGGAGGAGGGCAGGAATATATGGGAATGCTCTGTGCTTTCTGCTCAATTTTGCTGTGAACCTAATAAATGCTCTAAAATATATCTATATCTAGTAGTAGTAGTAGTAGTATTAAGAAGGAACCAAACAGAAATTCTGAATCTAAGAAGTCGACTAGGAGAGTTAATCAGCAATTTTGAATAAGCAGAAAAAAGGATCAGGGAACTCAGAGATAAGTCAACTAAGTCATTCTCTTCAGAACAGCATTTAAATTTTAAAAAGAATTTTTAAAATTTTAAAAAGAATAAGGGGAAAAGTAAACAAGCCCTGAAGGATCTATAGGACCCCCTATCAAACATATGCTCACAGGAATTCCAGAAAGAGGAGAGATAAAAGGGCAGAAAATTGGCATGGTGGCACACATCTGTAATCCCAGCACTCAGGAGGTTGAGGTAGGAGGATCGTTGTGGATTTGAGCCCAGCCTGGGCCACATAGCTAGTTCAAGGCCAGCCTGAACTGCACAGTGAGACCATGTCTCAAAACCAAACAAAACCAAACAAAACAACCAACAAACTAAAACAAAAGGACAGAAAAAATATTTGAATAGCCCCCCCAAATATTAGCAAACTGGATCCAACAACACATCAAAAAGATTATTTACCACAATCAAGCAGGATTCTTTCCCAAAATGCAAGGGTGGCTCAACATATGCAAATCTATAAATGTGATATATGACATTAACAGAATGGAGGCAAACAACCATGTGATCATCTCAAAAGACTTAGAAAAAGCATTTAAGACGACTGAACACTCATCTGTGAAGACCTCTCAGTGAGGATGCCGCCCAGTGTGGAGGTGCTGGATTCAAGCCTCAGTGTGACACACAAAAATGTAGATGTGGGAGGAATGTACCTCAATACATAAGACTGTGTGTGACAAACCTGGCTACCATCATGCTGAAGAGAGAAATGGTACTAGAAATCCTAGGCAGAGGGATTAGTCAAGAGAAAGAAAGAAACGCCATCTATACTCACTCCATAGCAAACTAGCTAAAAAAGAAATCGATAAAGCAATCTCATAAACAGCTACAGTAATAATAATAAACACATACGAACTACCAAGGAATAAACCTAACTCTAAGGTAAAAGATCTGTATGATGAAAACTATAAACAGGTAGAAAGAGATTCTCTGTTCCACGAGTTCCTATTTAATACTGTAAAAATGGTCATTACCCAAAGCAGCCTACAAACTTAATTGTTCATGAATTGTAACCAATCTCCAGTAGTACCAATGACATTCTTCACAGAAATAGGAAAAACATTCTAAAATTTTTACCTTGTTAGCCAAAGCAATCTTGAACAAATAAAAAAAGCTTAAGGCATCACACTATTTGACTTCAAAATATACTACGATAGTAACTAAAATATAGTCAGATATACAGACCACAGGAACCAAATGAAGAATCCAGAAATAAATATATATATTTTTTACACTCAATTGAGTTTTTATAAAAATGTCAAGAATATATGCTGGGGAAATGTCTCCTCAAATAATGATGCTGGGAACACTGGATATCCACATGCAGAAGAAACTGGAATCCTAGTACCGTCATCTCTGACCGTAATGGATTGGTAACTGGTGGTCAACTTAAACAGCAGTTGAACTGAATCAGCGTGGTACTGAGCGTGGGTGGCCCACCTGAGGAAAGTTGCCAGCATAAAAAGGAGACCTGGAAAGGAAAGAGTAGCATTGTAGGTTCTCCTAGGTTTACTGTTTGGAGCCCTTGGTTCTCCTGGAGGACCTTGTCATGCTAACTCTCCTGATATGAACGCAGGTGTTATCGTCAGAGGAGCTCAGGACTTTGTTGCTGAGAGTGGCTGTGGTTCGCTTTGAGGGAGCCCTGGTCCTTACTTTGAGCATTGTTTCCTGGCTCCAGAAGGGAAGATGTGTGCTATTTAATTTCCAGGAGAAACTTGTTTCCTGATACAAACTCAACCGTTCTCATTGGCACCGAGGATGACTGTGGTACTTTTCAGGGGAGCCCTGGTCCTTGTTTGGAGTGTTGCTTCTTGGCTCAACTGCACAACCCTCGACCTACTAGCACAGCTCCTTCACCTCGACGGCACAGAATTTCTAGCTTCCACCACTGTTCTTTGGGCCTTCCCAGTGCAGATCGGTGAAACAGACTTGCATGAGTCATTGTCGTTGGCTCTAGGCTCTGAAATTATGAAGGTTATTGCCATGGGATCCAGGCCTTCTGCTGGCTTTTCTAGGTCTTTAGTGTTGTCAACAGATTTCCTGTACTTTCTTTGTATTTGACTTCTTGGGTGATCATTATAAATAATACTATAACTTATGCATCCTGTCTGTAATTGTCCTCCTTTCCCCTGACTACAACAAAAACTGGTACCAAGAGTGGGGTCACTGCTGTGACGTTGCCTGGCCATGTGGTACAAGAGCCTTTGGAAATGGCTTGTGGAAGAGTTTGGAAAGCTTCAGAGATGTTGCCTGAAAGAGTAGAGCTGGAACATCATAGGCTGTTTTGTAGAGGAGATTCTGTTCAGAGTTTAGGAGACCAGAAGGCTGATAGCCTGCCAGTAAAGACCAGGCCCGGGAGGTTTCTGCTGGGAAGAAGGACTGCATCAGTTTTTGAACTTCACACAGTGTGGGTTATGGCTGGGCAGAAAGTTTATCTGAATTTTGCTCATGTCCAGAGACGTTGCCTGAGATTGAGATTAAGGGCAGCAGACTGATTAGTCTGGCAAAAGAAATTTCAAGGCAGTCTAATGTTGAGGCAGTGGCATGGCTATTGTTTTTTTCTTTTCTTTTCTTTTTTCTTTTCTTTTCTTTTCTTTTCTTTTCTTTTCTTTTTTTTCTTGAAAATTTATGTTGCAAATCAAGAGCAAAGAGCCCAGCAGAATGATTTAAACTGCTGTGAGTCTGACCGGGGAAAAAAGCTCCAGTAAAGCTGTGGACTGTAAAGATAGAGCTGAGATGTCAATTGCCGAGAAGGAACAGAGAATTAAAAAAGGTGGCCAGGGGGCACCATGGGAAGCAGCAGGTCCCCATGTTTTGCACCCACAAAACTGCAAAAGTGAAAGACTTCGCTTTGAGGAGGAAGCCACAGAGCACCATGTTCTAAAATGGTGGTGGCAGCACCAGGCAACCCAGAGACTCTGTTTCATGAAATTGGATTCAGAGTGCTCAGCGATCCAGGCACTGGACCCTGACAGCCAAGAGAGGGGAAAGCCTGGCTTCTGCTTGGACTGGCGGCAGACCCTGGCATCGTCCACGTGGTACTGGTTTTAGGCTCATACAAAATGGAGGTGTTCTGAGGTTGAAAAGGCTTCTAGCCCAATTTCAGAAAGCCTGGGAGGCCAGGCAGTGCATGCCTGAGACAGTGGTTTGTG
This sequence comes from Dolichotis patagonum, assembly GCA_004027295.1. Lineage (NCBI taxonomy): Eukaryota > Metazoa > Chordata > Mammalia > Rodentia > Caviidae > Dolichotis > Dolichotis patagonum. The sequence continues at coordinate 3,432 of PVJX010020340.1, read as the reverse complement.
AAGCTGTGAGTGTGAAGCCAAAGGTGCAGTGGAGACCCCAGAAGTTTGTGTCTTATTGTAACTATTCTCCTTGCAACCCCTGACTACAGCACTGACTTTCACCAGTTATAAAAATCAACCCCAGGGGCTGGGGATTTAGCTCAGCGGCATAAATGCCTGCCTTGCAAGCACACAGTTGTAAGTTTGATCCCCGGTACCCAAAAAAAAAAAAAAAAAAAAAAAAAAAAAAAAAAAAAAAAAAAAAAAAAAAAAAAAAAATCAACCCCAAATGCATTACAGAATAAAGTGGAAAACCAAAACCTATAAAACTATTAGACAAAAGTACAGCAGAAATACTTCAGGACATTGATTTAAGCAAGTGTTTTTTAGATAGAACCTCAGAAGTATAGATAAGAGAAGACTGAGTCCAATAAAAAGCTTCTACATAACATAGTATAGAGACAACCTAAAGGATGGGGAAAAATGTTACAAGTACTCATATACAGAATATACAAAGAGCTTAAACATATCAATATCAAAAAATAATCTTATTAGAAACATACAAAAGGTTTGAACAGACACTTCTTTTAAAAAGACATACAAATCCAGGGGTATAGCTCAGCAGCACAGTGCCTGCCTGACAACCATGAGGTCATGATTTTGATTCCCAGTATCAAAAAAAAAAAAAACCATGAAACCCAAATGTGGTGGTACATGCCTATGATCACAGCACTCTGAGAGGCTGAGGCAGGAGGATTGCAAGTCTGAGCCCAGCCCAGGTAACTTGGTGAGACCCTGTCTAAAAAAATTTAGAAAGACATACAAATAGCCAACAGGTATATGAAAAGATGCTCAGAGTGACTGACTATCAGGAAAATGCAAATGAAAACCACAATGAGACATGATCTCACCCCAGTTAGATAATTCACTATTCAAAAACCAATCAATATAATGCATCACTTTAAAGAATGATGGAAAAAACCACATGATCCATCTCGATTGATGGCAGAAAAAGCACTTGACAAAATCCAACATTTAGCGGGGCATAGTGGCACATGCCTGTAATCTCAGCACTCGGGAGGTTGAGGCAAGAGGATTGCTGTGAGTTCAAGGGCAGTCTGAACCATACAATGAAACCCTGCCTCAAAAGGATCCAAAACAAACAAAAAGCCCACTAAAACCCAACATCTTTTCATGATTAGAAAAAATAAGCTAGGAACAGAAAAACTTCTCTAGCAAGAATAAGGCCATATATGAAAAAAACCACAGCCAGCAACACACTCAGTGCTGGAAGACTGAGAGCTGCTCACACTAAGATGAGGAAGAAGACAGGAACACACACTTTACCACTTAACACAGCACTGGAAGAAGCACTCGCCAGCACTCAGACAAGAAAAAAGAAAGGTATCCAAATTGGAAAGGAGGAACTTAAATTACCTCTGCTCACAGATGATATGATCCTGTGTTTTTTTTAACCCTAAAATCTACACACATGTGCACACACACACAACTATTAGTGCTAATTAAAAAAAAACTCAGCTAAGTTATAGGATATAAAATCAGCACACTAAATCAGTTGAATTTTTATAGCTTTGCAACAAGCAATCCTAAAAGGAAATCAAGAAAATCCACTTACAATAGTATAAAATGTAATAAATTATTTAGGAATATATTTAACCAATGAGGAAAAAGAAGCATACCCCTAAATCTATAAAACATTTCTAAAAGAAACTAAAAGGACCTCAACACAGCTCGTGTTCATGAGTTTGACAATTATTGTTAAGAAGTCAATACTATACAAATTTACTTTCTAACAAAATCTTGAGGATATTAAAGAAAAGAGATCTTAAAAATTTCAATGGAACTGCAAGAGACTGTAAGAAGCCAAACAATCTTAAGAAGAGCAAAGTTGGAGGATCAAACTTCCTGATTGCAAAACTTACTACAAAGCTAAAGTTATCAAAACAGTATGGTGTCATAAAGACAGACATATAAGCCAGTAGAATGGAATACTGAGTCCAGAAATAACCTTCACATATATGATCAAATGATTTTTGACAAGACTACCAATGGTTGAAAAATAGTCTGTTCAACAAATAAAGTGTATCACCACTAAGTGTATAATTCAGTGATATTAAACACATGCACAACACATCCACATGCAAAAGATTGAAGCTGGAGCAGACCTCACACCATAATACAAAAATTAACTCAAAATTGATCTAAGACAGAAGAATAAAAGTAAAAATTTTAAAAGACAACAATAGGGAAATATTCACACAGTAAATCTGCCAGTGACACTTGGGATATAACACCAAAGGCACTGACAACAAAAGAAAAAAATTAGATGAACAGTTTCCTCAAAATTAAAAACTTTGGTGTATCAAAAGACACTTGAGAGAGTGAAAAGACAACTCACAAAATAAGAGCAAATATTTGTAAATTCTACATCTGAAAAGGGGTTAATACTTAAAATATGTAAAAACAAAAACTTAAAGCTCAGCAACAGAAAAACAAGTAAAAATTGGCAAGACTTGACTCAACATTTCTCCAGATACACAAAAGGGAATGTTCAACTGTATGTGTCATTAAAGAAGAGCAAACAAAACCACGAGACATCATTTCATATTCATTGAGGTGGCTGTTTAAAAAAAATACACAAAAAACAAACATTGGAGACATGGAGAAATTTGTGCCTTCTTGTATATTGCTCATGAGAATGGATAATGATGTAGCCTCTGTGAAAAATGGCTGGGCAATTCATCAAAAATTAAACTTAGAACTAGCAATTCCACGCTTAGGCAAATATCCAAAAGATCTGAAAGCTGGGATAGGAACAGACTCCTGCCCACCAGTGCTCAGGGAGCCCTGTTCACAGCAGTCACAGGTGGAAGCATCTAGCAGCTCATCAGCAGATGTGAGTGAGCAAGATGTATTCGAGGTGTGCAAAGGAATGCTACTCGGCTGTTAAAATGAGTGAAGTCACGATGCGTTCTCCAACACGGATGGACCTTGAAGACTAATACTGTGTAAGTCCATGTATTGAAAGGAAGTAGAATAGGAAAATTCATACAGTGAGAAAACAAAATGGTGGTTGTGCCTAACATCACTGAATTATACACTTATTGGTGATTAAATGGTACCATTTGTTATGTGTATTTTACCACAGAAAAGCCAACTGGCAAGGATGAAGAAATGAGAGCCTTTAAATTCGTAACAAAATTACCTTCAACCTAGAGCACTGGCTGGTACCAATCAAGCATGGAGTGGGACAAACACACAGGCAGATGTACCAGATCTTGGAGTTCCTGGGGTTGTGTTCCACCAAATCCAGGAATAAGCAGCACAATGAGGAGCAGATGAGAAAAACCCTGGGTCCCAGTCAGCAGAGAGGTGAAGGAGGTCCAAGGAATAGCTGCTTAGGGGGCTGGGGATGCCCTATTCCAGCTAAGT
>PVJX010020339.1:0-33504 GCA_004027295.1 Dolichotis patagonum | reverse complement strand
AGGAAAAAACAAAACAAAGTAAAACAGAATAAAGTGTAGCAACCATACAGTATTCCAAGGAAAAAAGGAAAAGTACAACAACAATAAAACCTAAGAAATTATTACTTGACTAATTACATACTGACTTCTTGGAAATAGTTGTTCAAATTACAAAGTTAAAACATGTAAAGTAGACATTCAAACAGTGAGACTGTTAACAATTCTGCTCCATGATCTGACAAAAACCACAATATGGTCATCCATCTTACCCACTCAAATATATACATATGCATTTTCTTGATGTCATTTTATTGAGACTTTTCTTTTCCTTATTGGGTCTGTTTGGGGCCTTTGTCAAAACTTCATTGACTGCATGTGCATGGGTTTGACTTACAGCTCTTTGTTTTTTTTTTTTTTTTCACTAGCCTTTGGAAATGATTCCTACCTTAGTACCTCAGTGTTTTAGTTCATGTAGGTTTGTTATATAATTTAAGAAAAAATAATGTAATTGTATTCATTTTATTTTGCTTTATCATAATTGTTTTTGTTCAAGTTTCTTTGTGGTTCCAAGTAGATCTAAGACTGTGATGTTTCATTTCTGTGAAAAATCCAATTGGAATTTCTATAAGAAATAAATTGATCCTGTCTTTATTTTGGAAGGCATGTGTATTTCAACAATATTAATCTCTATGCATTTTTTAAAATGTCCTTTGAGACACATATATCATTCACAAATAGGACTTTTACTTCCTTTTTATACATTTTTCCTTTTGTCTTTCTGTTACTGATTTCTAGTTTGATTCTATTATAAAGTGTATACTTGTATCTTATTTATATAACTTTAAATATTTAGTGTTAAGGATTTATGGTCTTAAGTATGGTCTGTCTTGGTGAGTGTCCTGTGTTCTAATTTTTGCAGTTGGTTTGTTCTGCATGTGTATGTTAGAACCTGTTGACTGAATGTGCCATACTGTTTTCCCTACCTAGTAGTTCTATTAGGTGCAGAAAAGAGACTGTTAAAGTCCACAAGTATAATAATATCTGTATTTTATATATATATATATATATATATATATATATATATATATATTTCCTACAGTTTAATCAGTTTTCAATCCATGTATTTTGAGCATTTGTTATTTGGTGTGTATGTATTTACAGTTGTTATAACCATAGTGGATTTATTCAATTTTCATTATATAATGTACCTATTTGTTTATATTTATTTTAGCTTAGGAAGTTACTTAATCTGAGATCATCATATTTGTTTTCTTTTTTAAAATTAATGCATACATGTATACAAAGTTACTTATACATGACAATTTAAGTAACTTTTGTAAGAATCATACAGGTATATGTATTTTACTTACCAATTGCCAAGCTTTTTCTTCACTGGTATATTTAAACATGTACATTTAATGTCATTATTGCATTTCATGGTATAAGTGTATTGCTTCATTGTTTGTATTATGTTTTTCTTTGTTTCTCTGAAATTTCATGGATTACATACATTTGTTTTAATTACCAGAACGATTCTTGAGTAAATTTTTTGTATAATTTTTATGGTAGTTGGTACTAAAATACACATTTTCTATAAAACTTACAATAGTCTTCTTCTATTGTAAGCATTTTATCACATTGAATGAGGTGTGAAAAAGCACTACATTTATTAGGTCCTTTAGTCTTGTAAGCTTTTAAATATCATTGTCTCTTGGATTGGATAATGTTCTCAATTATCAAATGTAATTCATTAAAGCCAGGATAGAAAGGATAGTCAACAATATGTACCCGTAATACTGTTGTTTTTTGTTTCTTCTTTTCCAAGGTTCTGTCCTTACCGTTTTATGTATATTTCCTTTTACAGGTAGGGATCTTGTTAAGATTTAGGATGTGGACCTTCCCTGCAGTTTTGGAACCTGGTTCCAATGGCAGTTTGATTGGCACAGCATCTGGGGTATTACTTTGGGCTACTTGGTTAATATGATGGCACTGGGACTTGTTTTTCTCTGCCGGGGCTGCCTGAATTGGCAGAAGAGATTGTCCTAGGCCTATTAATGGAGGGACTAAACTGGGCATTTGTTCCAAGAGACCACTCCTAGGCCCGCCGCACTGCATTGTGGGGAGGGCTGGAGGGAGATATAATTTACCAGAAACCTAGATTTTGCAGAACAGAACCTGGAGTATTTACAGACCCTTCTGGTAGGAGATGTAATACTGAAGAGGGAGCCATCGATAAGGACATTGCTTGAAACTACTCTCACGAGAACACTCACATTGGACCACAGCTCGCAGTCAGAACACAGCGAGATGAGATACAGCTGTGACCCAGCCCAGGGGAAAAGCAAGAGATGTTTCAAAGAAACCCCTGACTTTTCTCAAGAACTAGAGAGAAATTTGAAAGGAGAATGGCAAGAAGAATAACAAAACAGCAAAGGGGCTGACTGGAAATTACAGGCTTCAAGTCAATAGCAATGAGGGAGATTTTGTTAAGAGGGGCGAGGAGGGCAAGGTGGCATTTGATACACAGAAGGACAAGAGAAAAACAAACACATAAATTCTTAGTAATAGAAGTCAGCATGCTGCCTCAATTTTTCCTTTAGTATTTATCATCCAAAATGTGCAAATACATTAACTGCATTACTCTCTGGGCAATGGCGGTAAGACAGACTAGCATCTGTTACTGTTGGAGAGATTTAAGGACATTAATGAGGGCTGTAATGAATTTGACAGCATTTGTTCAAACTGCATAGACAAGTGGCTGAGTTAAAACTGACAGTGAGACAAAGAAATAAAAATAATTGAGTTAATGTATAATCAGATGAAGTAAATCTTTGAAAAATTGCTGTATTTTTTATTAGTGTATGTTTATGATAAATAATAATTATATGCTCTGTGAAATTTATGTATGTGTAAAAAATAATCTTGATTTCATTATTAGTATATATTTGCAGTATAAAATACTTATATTTATTGTAGGGAGTCAATATATTTATCATATCCTAATTCTTTTATTCCCCTTCTTTTTACTTCTTCCCCACCCATTCCATCTCCTTTCTCATTTGCAAAAGTTCTTTTTCATAGTACCTAACTTTGATTTCATTATCCGCATTATTTGTATACCTGGTCTCTCATATAAGAGAAATTATGTGATATTTAAACTTGTATGTCTAATTTATTTCACATTAATGGTGCACTCATTTTCTTAAAAGTGAGGATAAACCTTAAAAACTGACTTAAATTTATCCTTCTCTATGGTTGCATAGTACTCTGTTATGCGTGAGTACCACATCTCTTTTTTGTCTGTCCATATGTAGCCTAATGTTGGCCACTTCTAAGATTTAACAATTATAAGTTGTTCTGCTGTAAACATATGTGGCATGAAGTCTTCAATTCTTTGGAGAAAATACCCAGGAGGGGAATAGTTAGTTTGAATAAAATTTCAGGTTTTAGTTTTTAGAGGACTATCCACACTAATTGCCACAGTGGTTTGTGCAGTTTGCACTCCCAATAACAATGTAGAAGGCCTTCTTTAACCCCATATCCTCACTGGCATTCATTATTGTTTGGTTTCTTGATAATTGCCTTGATGGCCGGAAATGTTGAGCATTGTCTTGTGTATTTATTTGTCATTTATAATTCTTTCGAGAAGAAATATTGATTTCAATTGCCCATTTTTTCACTGGGCCTTTCATTTAGGGGTGTTAATTTGTTTTTTGGGGGGTTTTTTGTATATTCTAAATATTACTTCTTTATTAGAGGAGTAGCTAGCAATTTTTCCCCATTCTGTAGGTTGACTCATTTTGTTGGTTGTTTCCTTTGCTGTGCAGAAGCATTTTTTTTTAATTTGATATAACCTCATTTGTTGATTTTGATGGTATTTCCTATGAAATTGGGATTCTGTTTAGAAAATCTTTTCCTGTCTTTGTGTTTTCCTATTTTGTCTTCCAACAGATTAAATACTTCTGTTTTGGGGCTGGGGATTTAGCTCAGTGGTATAACTGCCTACCTTGCAAGTGCATGGTCATGAGTTCAATCCCTGGTACTGATAAAAAAACAAACAAGCTTGTTTTAATATGTATGTCTTTGTCCATTTTGACTTTATTCTCATACCTGGCAATAGACAGGGTTCTAGAGTCAATCTTCTGCATGTGTATGGCCACTTTTCCTAGCATCATTTGTTTAAAAATCTACATTCTTCCAGAGTATGCTTATGACTCCATTGTCAAACACTCACATACTTACCACACCTGGGGTTATTTCTTCATCTTTTATTCTGTTTCATTGATACAAATATCTATTTTTGTGCTATGATGTTTTTATCACTAGAGCATTGTAAAAATCTTGAAATTCAGGATTGTGATGCCTCTTGCCCAAGATTTCTTTGACTATTCTGGGTCTGATTCCATATACTGTACATTTTAAGTTACATTTTAGTGAACATTGTTGGGATTTTGACTGGCTTGCTTCAAAGCTAAGAGTCAGTCTTGGCCATTTTGATTATATTGTCTCTGCATATGCAGAACAGCGGATATCTTCCTACTTTCTGATGTCCTCTTTCATCTCCTTTTTCAGAACGCTGTATTTTTCCTTATAGAGGACTTTCTTTCCCATAGCTAGGTAAACACCTAAGTATTTAATTTTCTTGATGCTAATATAATTGGTATCACTTTTCTAATTACTTTTTTAGTGAATTGATTGTTGATGTATAGGGATGCTATAGATTTTTGTGTGTTGATTTTGTGTACTTTTGCCTTACCGAAGTTGGTTAATTCTAAATCACTTGGTAAAACATTATAAGTTATTTTGTGTAAGAAACATATAAATTTTCATAGTAGTTGCTAACCACTTTCTAGATTTCAGTGATGTCTCCTGTGATTTTTTTATTTCTAATTGCATTTATATGTGTCTTTTGTTTCTTTTATTTAAGTTTGACTAAGAGCTTGTCTGTTTCATTTATTCTTTCAAAAAACAAGTTCTTTGACTCATTCTTTGTGTTATATTTTTAAATTTCAGTTTCACTAATTTCCACTTTGATGTTTATCATTTCCTTTCTTATACTGTTTGTTTCAGGATATTTTTGTTTTTCCTAAACTTTCAAGTGCACCCATCATTAGGTAATTGATTTGAGCTACCAATTTTTGTAATATGGTCATTCATAGCAATAAGTATCCCTTGGGGACTACTTTCACTGTGTCCCATTAGTTTGGGGACATTATACTGGCATTAGTTTTTGAATCTAGAAATTACTTAACTTCTTCCTTGATGTTTTATTCTCTGATTCATTGAGTATTCAGAAATATGATATATAACATCCAAGTATTTATAAAATGGCTGTGGTTTCTATTGTCTTTGATTCTTATTCTCAGGCACACTAAGATCTGATAGTATAAATGCTATAATGGCTATTCTTTTGAATTTATTGTATTTGTGTTTATTATTATTATTATTATTATTATTATTGTTATTTATTCAAGCAAAGTTTTAGGGCTAGTATAGTCTCTATTTTTGAAAAAGTACCATGTAATGCTAAGAACAATACGTATTGTGTTGTTGTGGCAAAACACTCTATAGATATTAATTAAGTTTCTATCTTTGAAGGTGTGCTTTAGCTTTGGTATTTCTTTTTTTTGTCTATTTGGATTATTCCCCACAGAGAGGTATGTCTATTTGATCTGCTATGTCCAGTATTGTTTGTTCAATGATGATGTGTGTACTAATATTTAGGGCACAGGTATTTACAATTCTTACCTCCTCCTGTTCAATTGTTCCTTAACCAATACATAGTTGCCTTCTTTGCCACTATGTATTCTTCTTAAGAGTAACGGTTTTGGCTTGAAGTCTACTATGAGAATAATATTGCTACTCCTGCATGGTTTTGATGTCCTGATACATGAATATTTTCTGTCCTTTGATTTTTAGTCTCTGAATGGATTCTGTACTAAATGTCTCATGCCTTTGATAACCATTCAGTTTTGGTTTTTGATCCAGTTTAATAGGGGTACCATGTTCATTTATGTTGAGTGTTATCACTGCAAGATATTGACTTATTCCTGACATTACATTGTCTTTTTTGTTGTTGATTCCTTTTTCACTTGTTGTTTAACTGCTCACCTGCTCAATATATTCATATCAGCAAACATTTTGGCATTGTTACCTTCACTGATTTTTGTCTAGGATATTCCTGAGAACTTGCTGGAGCACTGGTTTGGTGGTTATAAATCTTTTATCTTTGTTAACGAATGTCTTTCTTTCTCCATAAAATTTTGCAAGTTACCTTTTCAATTATAATAGTCTTTGCTGAAAGTTTCCTTTTAGGGTTTGAACTACTTTACTCCAAGGTCTACTGGGGTTATAGTTTGTATTACAAAGTCTGCTATAATTCTAATGAGTTTGTCTTTTTAAGTCGTGGGGTTTTTTCCTTGACTTTTCTTTTTCTGACAGCTTTTAGGATCTTGTCTTTATGTTGGGCTCTGGGACTTTGACTGTAATGTGTTGTGGGGAGTATCTTCTCTCACTATAATTAATTTGGTTTCTATGTGCCTTGCTAATGTGTCTGTAGTTCTTTCTCTATTTGGAAAGTAGTTTTGCTATGATTTCTGTTAAAACACTTTTTTTTTACCATGTATGCTGGCCTCTAACTTCAATCTTAGGTTAGTCTTCTGACTCAGCCTCATTTAGAAGATGTTGGCTCTACTTTCTTTGTTCCCTTGTTCTTTTTAAATTACTTGCATTTATGTGTACTCATACTTCTGATCTGTCTTGGAAGCCTACACCTTCTCCTCACTTTGATCACTTCTGTTGTTTATATATTCAGCAACATTCTTTATGTCTGAGAATTCTGTGTGTCAGTTTACAGACTCATTTTTTGATAAATATGTTATTTGTGTTGGGATGGTTTGGACAGCTCTTTGACTCGTCTTTAAGCACAGTGGTCAGGTTGATTGTTGGTGGTGGGGTTGTTTGTTTGTTGTTGGGACATTGTCTCATTATGTAGTATAGCCTGACCTTGAACTCACGATGAGCCTCCTGCCCCAGCCTCCCAAGTACCAGGCCTACAGTTGTCTGCTATATCACCCTGCATCTTCACCCCTCCCCCACCATCTGGTTACATCATCTTGAGCTCCCAGAGTCCCCTTGCTTCCTTTTTGATCTGCTTACATAATTCAGCTCTACTGTGTTTGACTTCCTCTCCATCAGTTGGATCTGTTTTGATGGGGCTGGGGTTTTCAGACGTTTTCTGTTCCTATATTTTTCATATTGAGGGTTGATATAAAATGTAGCAAATAGACTTTGTTTTTCAGTATAAAACTCTCTTTGGTAAGGTTATAGTTTTCTGTAACATGATCTTGTTTTTATTTTTCAAGAGGTACTTTTTACCACTTTAACCTTTCATTCAACTGGGTTCGCCCCAGTCACTGTACTGTAAAAGGAGAAATCTTATTAGTTACAATAGCTTCCTGAGATCCAGCCGTACAATAGTCATGAACATCAAAACTTGGTTTGAAATATTTGCTCTTTTATCAGTGCCTGACACAGAATATATTATACTGTTAATACCAAACAATCTGGAAGGTGGAGGGCTGAGGAAGGAAAGTGGAAGGAGAAAAGGAAAAGGACATCAATAAGAAGAGAGTGAGCTATATGAAATGTCAACGGTGAAACTAGGCAGTTAGACTTCAGGGTTATTTTTACAGTATATATAAAATGCTACTATTGAGAAGAGTTGGAAGGATATTTTGGAGGCTGGATGAGAGATGTAGAGGGAGGGAAGTGTAATTAGAGACTGAGGAAAGTTGTGAGGCTGTTAACCTGCGAATATACCTGTAGTTACTTGTCTCTTAACAAGTTCTGTAATGGACGGCCAACATGGTCATGAATGGTACTATTAAAGTTAAAACACTGTTTTATTCCTACTCTTTTTGCGCCAGATATATATGTATATAGATATACATATAGATACATAGATATGTATTATGAGAGGTGGAGAGGAATAGAGCAAACAGGAGAGGATAAGTACAATAAGGAAAAACAAGATAAATGTGCTCAGTAGATGAATGGATAGAGAAAATGAGATAGAGAAGCATAAACATGGGTCACTTGTAGAAAAATAGAGGACCATAATTAAGACCATAATGCTAAGTGAAATAAACCAGACACAAAGCACTCAATATCATTTGATTTTTCTTATAGGAGAAACTAACTATAAACAATTTAAAGAACAAAGTCAAACAGAAGGTAGGAAACATGGATGTGTATATTGTGGAAATGAGAAAGGAAATGTGTGTGTAGAGGGGGATCAAAAATTGTCAAGAGTAGGAGATTCCCACATCGCTAATTAGAGAAGAAAGTGCATTGCCAAAACATGGAAGAGAAACACAGAATAAAGCAAGTGTTCTGAGGTGGGTAAAGAAAACACACCCATTACAGAAAAGTAAACCAGATACTTGTTTCAATCTAGAGGACTGAAACAAATATCTGATTGTTGCAAAAGGAAAGTGAGGCCACCAGTGGTCCAGAGCGTGCACCATAATTTTCTCTTTCCTTAGTGGTTTTATCAGTTTATATTCCTCCCAGAATTTGCTGTTTTTTGAGTCATGGGCCACAACCATTCTCATTGTGGTAAGATAGAATTTCAGCGTTGTTTTGACTTGTATTTTTCTAATTGTCCAAGATGCTAAACATTTTTTCATGTACATATTGCCCTTTTGTACTTTTTGTCTTTGTTTTTACTGCTACATGATTAGATGATGATTACATTCATTGTGAATAGTTAGTACATGTACATTTCTTAATTTTTTTGAGAAGTGTCTATTCACTAGATTGCCCATTTTATTTTTAGTTCTTTATACACTCTAGATATTGGTGCTCGTTTTTTGAATGAGCTGGGAACACTTTCCCATTCTTCAGGTTGTCTCTTTATTCCATCTTGTTTTCTTTGCAGAAGATTTTGATTTTGATATAATCCTATTTGTTGATTTTTGGTGTTATCTCTTGTACCACTGGAATTCTTACCAGAAAGTTCTTACTTGCACCTATGTGTTCATGAGTTTTGCTTATTTTATCTTCCCAACAGATTCAGTGCTTCTGACTTTATAGCTAGTTTTTTGATCCATTTTGGTTTTAGTATTAAGTGAGATATATGAATATAGGTTAATTTTTTTGCATGTGGATAACTACTTTTTCCAGCATTATTATTGTAGTGGTGGTCTTTCCTCCAGTCTTATGTTTTTGGCCCGTTTATCAAAAATTCAATGATTTAACATGTATGGGGTAATTTCTGCATCTTTAGTTTTATTCTATCATTTGACATGCTTATTTTTGTGCTAGTACCATGCTGTTTATATTACTGGAGCTCTGTAGTATAATTTGCAATCTGAGATTGTAATGTTTCCTGCTTTGCTCTTTTTGCTAAGGATTTCTCTGTGTATTCTTTGTATTTCCTACTTACTTACAGACTTTATGATTTTTTAGGTATGTCTTTTGGTGCCATTCTTTTTTTAAATTTGCATATATTTGTGCTATCTTTATTTTTGTGCTATCTTTATTTGTGTTATTTCCTTTTATAATCCCACTCCACTCTCTTCCTTCCCCCTCCATCCATCTCTTAGATCTCCTTTCCTTGGCAAATATGCTTTGTGGAGATGTTTAAACAGGATACAGATTGCTAGGGACCAAGGTGCATATAGATAGCAAGGAAGGATATGCAACAAATGCATACTATTTGATACTAAAGTTAGAAACAAATGCAAGTACATAAGAATTGTTCAAAATGGCTATAATATTTTTAGAATAATAAAAATGATGCATATACTTAGAAATTTGAAATGACAAATCTTCAATGATAGGTATTTGAAGAAATCATATAAACTTTCAGTTAAAAGGTGGTTTTATTTTGCTTGCACATCCTTTAAGCAGATTCTATATGTTATTGTGGAAAGTATGATATTGTACTCAAGGTTTTTATTTTATAAAACCTTGAAAATTTCATTTGTACATCATTTGCAAATATGTCTTCAAACACTGCAACAAATAAATGATGCTTATTCTCAGGTACACTTTTAAGCACCATAGTTTAAAATAATGAAAGATGAGATTCTCTAGGCACAAGGAAGGCAAAGACTTGTCAAGAAAGATAAGTGATGCCCAAGTGGTTTTGGTGTCAGTAACCATACACTTACATCTGGGAAGCATTTCAAAGGACAGGGGCTGAAGAGACTGGTAGCATTGGCAATAGATGTGGTAGCTCTGAGATTGTATGCAGCTGCCATTAAAACAATGTGAAAGAGAAAATTCCAGCAAGTAAGCTGTCATAATTACTTTGGCCTCTTTTAAATAAGACAAGGAATTTAAAATAAAAGGTTACTTCAAGTATAACGAATATAAAAGTAACACTGGATATCTGGAGGTGTATGATTTGGGCATCACATTTTGATGTTTTATATCATTTAGAAGGTTTGGTTATTTCTAGAGGCTAACATGGCATTCATGGAAAATGGGTCAGAATCAGATTTCTTGGGATATATTTTTTACCATTCTTCAAAGGTGCCATAACAAAATACTGTAGATTGCTTGACTTAAGCAACAGAACTTTATTTTATTATAATTATAGAGACTGATAAGGCAAACATAGTGTCAGTCAATTCAGTTCATTGTGAAGGATCTTTTCTTGGCCTGTGGATGACAGCCTCCCCACTGTATGTTTACAAGGCCTTTCCTCCGCATCTATTTGGATGGAGGGAAGGAAGGAAGGAGATAGAGAGAGAGACACATATAGAGAGACAGAGACACAGACACATAGAGACAGAGAAGGATAGAGAGGGAGAGAGACAGAAAGAGACACAGAGGGACAGGGAGAGAAAGAATGATTGGAAAAGAGGGTAGAGGGAGAGAGGGGGGATGGGGAAAAAGAGTGGGATAGAGAGCGAGGGAGGGAGACAGGAAAGAAGGTAAGAGAGAGATGGGGAGAGAAGAGAAAAGATGGAAGGGAGCAAGGAGAGAGAGGAACATTCTACACATAAAGTCAGCAATCCTATTGAATTAGGATCCCCTTTATGACTTCATTTAAAGTAATTGTTTCCTAATGCCTTATTTCCCAATGCAGTCATTTTGGGATTAGGGGTTTAACATCTGAACTACGTGAGGATTCGGTTTAGTGCACAGCCTATTCTATTTATTTTTTTATTCATGCTATTGTGATATACACAACCTGAGATGCATGACTCAGACCCTGTCTTGATCTCTAATATTTTTTCTTGACCCTGTAAATGATGGTTATGTTCTTCCAAAAAGCTTGATATGCAGCAGTTTCTGCCTGCCTCGATAATGCCTTCTTTTCTTTGCTCATTCCACTCAATCAAACTGCCAAAACTTTGGGTCTTTGTTCTTTTTTCTTTAGGTATTTATTGCTTACTTTCATGAATAGTTTTTAAATTCACTGGTGTGTCACACTGCTTGTAGTTTAATATACAATAAATTCAAAATAAATATTTGTTAAATGAGTAAGTTAATCTTTAATCACATCAAGAATAAGATTTTGGTAACCGATTGTATTTTTATGGCATACTACTGGGGGCATGAGAGTCTCAATTGCTTTTCACCTGCTTATCAGCAGAAGTCTCTTGACTTCAAGGACAAGCTCCTGAGGAAGCATGCGCTGCTCCTCTCTGTGGTCTGTCAAGTGCATTTCACGTTCACAAATACAACCCACTCCAAAACATGATGTTGTTACAGTTTCTGCCATGCTTCTTAATACAAATATGTTGTCATGGAGATGGAAGAATAGAAAAAAGAACCACTTAGAATATGTCTTTCCAGTTTCATAAAATCAAAACTACATTTGAAAACACTTGAGCCATCTTACTTATATCTATCAGATATGAAATTCTTACTTGCAATGCTAATTTTGGCAATGGATTTAAAATCATCAAGGGACTTAAAGATACAGAGTACACATAACATGTACCCAGTCCCTGGCTTCAGTTTTAAGCATCTTGAGGCAAATTAAAAATTATCTTAGTGCTTATGTTCATATGATCACGTTTTACAATTTTGCTAAATTTAGCAAATAACACTTTAACTTAGAAGATGGCATTACGTCTCATTAAAAGTATCAGTTTTATGTACTGTGCCTTGTGTAGAATACATGAAAGGCTTAGGAAATAGACTTGAAAATGGCAGAAACTATGAACCAAGCATGAGGGCACATGCTGGTAATCGCAGGAAAAGGGAGGCTGAGGCAGCAGCATCATAATTTGCAGGCCAACCTTGGCCATATGGGGAGCCTGCCTTCAAAATGACAAAAATCTAAGATACCTTAGAAGATTATCAAGAAAACTCAACAGTTAAGTGATTTCAATAAATGTCATTCCTAAAATTTTGTATATAGGTAAATGATTTTTCCAACACACAACTTTGGAAGAGACAAAAAATATTCAAACTATGATATTCAATTTGAGTGGTACATAGTATAAACTAAAGGTATTGATTTTCTGTCAAACCATGTATAACTATCAATAGAACTTCTTTTCATTTTCAGAACTATCCTTTCTGAATTTTAAATTATATTGACACCCTTATAATGAGACAGCAAGCTAGTGTATTTCTCATGTACTGGAAAAATTCTAAAAGGTGCAAAGCGTATGTACGGGTAGGAAATGCAGTTTACAATTATAAGATTGTTACTGTTTATGTCTGGGTGTTCCACCAAAGCTTCATGCAGTCAGAGAGGCAGCTGAAATCTAGCATTTGTGATTGGTTCATTGTCTAGCACTGGAATGGGCAGTGTGAGTGCTGTACCCACCCTGGGCCACGTATCTCACACACAGTATAAGGGAGAAAAGGGGGCTTGCTTTTCCCTTGTTTGCCTTTTTTTCCCTTTTTGCTCTTGTTGCTTGTGGCATGGGTGGGTGCCCCCTAGCCACACCACCCTGTCTTGGAGCCTGC
The DNA here is from genome assembly GCA_004027295.1 of Dolichotis patagonum. Lineage (NCBI taxonomy): Eukaryota > Metazoa > Chordata > Mammalia > Rodentia > Caviidae > Dolichotis > Dolichotis patagonum. Next base: position 20,583 of record PVJX010020339.1, on the reverse strand, counting down.
TGAGCATGGCTTGAAACCTGCAAAAGCTGTAAGCTAAATAAACCTTTCCTTCCTTCATTTTTGATATCAAGTATTTTGTCTCAGGAGCAAGAGATAAGTAACCAAGATGGAGATGATCTGTAATATCTTACTTACTTTTGAAGCAAGTTGAGCATGACTTAGGAATCTGCCTTTTTTCTCTTTTGTCCACACCCCCTTGGCAATATAGGGTAAAAACCATTGGGAATTGAAGTTGAAATCTTATCTGATATTCACTGGGGAGAAATGTATGCCTCTCCTAGAGTGAGAGTAATGGAATTTATGAATAGAAAAACTTTAAACCATTACAAACTACATAAAAAATTTAATGCATGAAATTACATGAAGCCTGAAAATGTTGCAAGAAATTGAATAAACAAAATGTTTACAAAGGTTTTTAATGATCAAGTGCGAGGTAAAGGAAATTTTTCATCATCTATATGCACATACAGCTACTTCTATTGATGAAGTATGTAATTCTGAATGTTAGATAACATTAAGGTAATACTATCTGTGATGATTCCCCACAAATATACAAAAAGTTATTAGTACGCAACAGTCTACTGTTCCTGCTTGCAGTTCAGCTTCTGAGTAAGAAATGCCTCTTCAAATATGACCACAGATTTCAATTATTGATCTTAGTTTTACTATCACCATTCCAAAAGGAGTAGAGATTTAATTGTGTATATCTTTGAAAAAGAATAATCATGTATATTGCCTAAACTCACTGTGAGTAATTCTTCACTGAGAAATGGGATGAAACTGAAATAAATTAGCATGGCAGCAAAATATGTAAATGAAAGGGTTATTTTTCCTATTTATCCTTTCAGATTGTAACTTATAAGATTTATATCATGTGAATTAAATTTGTTTTTTTTACCGTGGTATAATATTGTCTGTGCTAAAACAGAAAATAATATATTTAGAATTAGAACTTACTTAATGTTTGTATATGTATTTGTATTTTAACACTCTATAAGACATTCTTCTAACAATTTATTCAAAATGCTACATGATATTTATTTTATCCTGGATAATAAAATCTGATTTTATATTTATATATCCCAGTTTGGAGGGTATAAAATAATATTGGTATGTGAATTATGAGGATTTATCATCTAGAAGATATTCTTTTGGGGAATGTTATTTAAAAATCATGTGGGGTTTTTTGGTTTTTAAATTTAAAAAACTAGCAAAAAGGCAAGGAAAGATTCAGAACAATCAAGCAAGAATAAAAAGGAGGAAAGGAAGAGATAGAAAGTAGGGAAAAAGAGAGAGAAAGATAAAAGAGACAATAACTGAGCAGGCATTGAATTCAAGGACTTTAAAAAAACAAGAGAAATGTAATGAAAGTACAAAAGTGGAATTTTAAACAAAAACTGAAAACACATTTGAACAAAAACTGGTAATGTGTTATACCAACTATGTTTTATTTTACAAACAAATAATCTAACAATATCAGAAGATAAAAAAGTCAATGACATGAAATATTAAAGAGGAAATGGAAAATAACCAAAACTACACAGGAAATTAAAGAATTAAACAATGTGAAAGTGGAATATAATAGAAGAGATTCCGGGAGAGTATAAATTGCTAAAGTTAAATGAAAATGTGACTAGAGGTATTACATGAGTAAAACTACATCAATTCAGAGGGCAAACAGCTTCCTTCCTATCACATCTCTAACATGCACCCCAAAGCCAAGAGTAAGAGATTTTTATAGGTGAATTTTCTCAATATTTTAAGGAATTTATCACATTCCTATGTAAATATTCAGAACACTGAACAAAGGAAAAGTAAAAAACTATTTTAAAATTTCAGACATTTCTTTGATGTCAAAACCACACAGATCAGCATAAAGAAAACTCATTTAAAGATATTGATTTTAATATTGTCAGAAAGCTAGGAAGAAAACAAGAATGAAGATAAAATACTAAAGTCTTTAGTAAAATAAACTGGTATAAGTTAAATGAGAAAACACTACAGAAGACTGGAAATTTTTTTATTTCTCTCAGAAGAATAATTTAAGAAATATATGCAGTATGATATGAAACATAAAACATTACATATAATTAATATAAAAGTATATATAAAATTTATGCTAATGGCCAAAAAACATATGATAAAATTTAAAATATAATCTTTATTAAAAGTGCTTAACTGGTAATAAAGAAGTAATCGATGCCTCCTTTCCTTAAAAAAGGTAACAGAAGAACAATGAAATGTACTTTAGTATTTAAAAAGAAAAAGAATTTCTAACCATGCAATTACTACTTAATTTGTTGCTATTTGTTCAACACAGATAAATATATACATTTGTGTGTGTATGTATTCATGTAAAGCATATTACTTACAGAAGAGAAAAATTATTCTTAATGATAATGAGACTTTATACTACCACGAATAATCACATATATAAATTTCAAATCCATTAGAAATAGCAAATAAGCCATCAAAAGAGCTACAAAATTAATATAGCTAGTGTTTATACTTACAAATGGCCTCTCAGAAAGAGCTCATTAAAAGTAGCAGGCATATCCAAAGATCAGAAATAAAAATTCATAAGAAGGACCTATGATCTAGAGCAAATATGTCAAACAGCTATCAGTTGGCCACCGTTTGTTAACTATCTATTCAAAACTTAATGGTTTAATAAAGTGATACCGTATGTTCTCATGAGTCTGTTGGTCAGCAGTTTGGACTACTCTCAGCTGGAAAAGCTCATCTCTGCTCTAGTGGGTACTGGCCTTTAGTGTCTGGGAACCTGAAGATTTTGTATTCTCCAGTAGGTTAGCCCATAGTTGCATGCATGATATGACCAGCCCTACAGTATAAGGCAAAGTGTTGTTTTAGAGTTAAATTTAGAGATGACTTCAAGCTGCAAAGTCATTCTGGATAAAAGGGGTTGAAAATCAGATCTCTTAAACTAGAAAAGCTTCAAAGAATTTGCAACTATTTGATTTTACTATATCTATAAAGAGAAACAAAACGTCTAAGAATTGTCTTTAAAACTTAGTATTTAATGCCAATAAAATGAGCATTAAAATATTTTAATTTCCTCAAAATTAAGTTGTGAATTTAAGTAACGGCTAATTGATGTTCTTTGAAATTTGACAACTTGGTTAGAAACCTTCACATTTATGCATAAGCATAAATAATTAAAATAATATAAAACTAATGATACTTAGTCATTCAATTTCTACAGATATTCAAATAAATTACAAAGGCATAAATGTAAAAACTTATGATAATGATACTTAAATCAGAAAACATAAAAAGGAAGCATGTTGAGGTTTTCATAAAATATTAAACAGATAATAAAGTTAACGTTTTTAAAACAAATGATTTAAAATTTTCAGTACTTAAATATGTCAGTAATCATCTTTGAAATTATTTGGTTAATAATCATTTGGACAAAAATAAACCAAGAAAGATATAATAATATTAGATTACTATTACACTAACTCTTTTAAACTTTTAAATTGAAACTGGAGAAATGCACAGAGGACTATCTTTTACAATCTTGTAGAATGAAAACTTGTGCCCCTATATTAAAAAATATCCAGAATACAGGGAGAGATAGTATGAATTTGATATATAAAACTTAAAAATATATCCATGGAAAAAGAAATGCCACAAGTGAGTCAAAATATGAAAGTCAAATGGAGAAACAGAAGAGTGGTTTAGAATCAAGGAGCTGGAGATTTGCCTGTTTGGCAACCATGAGGTTGTGAATTTGATCTTGGTACCAAAAAAAAAATCAGTTTAGAATCAGTAAGAACAATATAAAAAATTCAAAAGGAAAGAGACTAAAAGAAGATAGCAGGAAAAGATAAACTGCAGCATACATGTGAGGCCATTTACTTAGACTAAAAAATTAAATAAATTATTTAATGAAATGTTATTAGAACAAATTAGTGGAAAGAGTGGGAAAAATAATTTAGCAACATCTAGAGCAAAGTGATTCAGCTTTTACACTTTTATACTTTGACTAGCTGTGTGAGTACATATGTTATGGATGAAAAACTGGTGGTCAACTTAACACCAGCTGAATTAACTCAGCATGGTGCTGAGCATAGATGTTCCACCTGAGAAAAGTTGCCAGCATAAATAGAAACATGGAAAAGATGAGCTAGGCATTGTGTGTTCTCCTAAGTGTTACTGTTTTGAGCCTTTGGTTCTCCTGGAGGAACTCATCATGAGTAGCTTCCTCAGTGTGAGTTTAACCATTGTCATCAGAGGAGCTTGGGACCTTGTCGGCTGTGGTTCACTTTGGGGGAGCTCTGGTCCTTACATTGAGCATCTCTTCCTGGCTCCGGAGGGAAGACCTATGCCATTTAATCTCCAGGACAAACTCATCACGCTGGCTTTCTGGCATATACTTAACTGTGCTTATTATCGGAGAAGCTCAGGGCCTCCAGGTTGCTGAGGATGGCTGTGGTGCTTTCAGGACAGCCCTGGTCTTTGTGTTGAGCATGACTTCTCAGCTCCAGTATAGAATCCTCAACCTACCAGCACAGCTCCTTCACCCCACTAGCATAGACTTTTTAGTTTCCAACACTGACCACGAGCCTTTCCAACACTGATCCATAAAACAGACTGGTATGAGTCCTTTAATGGGCTGTAGACCCAGTTGGGTTTGTGGTAGTCATTGTCATGGGCTCTAAGTGTTCATCTGGACTCATGCAGAACATTGCTGTGGGATCCAGGCCCTTGGCTGAATATTCTCTGTCTTTGGTGTCGTGGATAGATTTCCTGCAGTTTCTTGTGTTAACTCTGGGTGACTATCATAAAATAATAGTATAAAATCTGTGTCCTGATTATAATTGTTCTCCTGCACAACCCCTAACTACAACAATAATAAAAGCCATATATCAGAGCATATTGCATTGCACAGTGACTGTAAAATCTAACCATATGTATTGGTACATGCATTTCTATTAATATGAGTTGGGTTAAGCAAAATAGTGAATACCTTTAGAAAACTTAAAAAAATTAAATGTGTATATTTAGCTGATATGAATATTCAGCAAGTGTGTTGATTACTTTTCTCTTGTTGCTGGGACAATATACCTGCCACCCAAAATTAAGGAAAGAAAAGTTTATTTAGCTCAAAGATTGTGGAGGTTTCAGGCTGTCTCCATGGCATGCTATAGGGGCAACCATACATGGTGGCAAAAAACAGTAAAAACAGCAACAGCAAAAAATGAGCAGTGCCAGAGAAGACTCTTTCTGTCACATATATTATATGGAGGCCACTCCTACTTGGATAAACACTCACACCCATAATACCAGCATTGGATCATGAATCAAACACAAATTCTAGAAGCTTTCCTTCACGACTGTATGAGGCTTTGAGGAACATCTAAACACAAACCATGACATTCCACTTCTGGTCCCCCAAATACTCATGTACCTTCTTTATGCAAAAGACATTTAGTCCATCTCCCAGAGTTGCCAAAATTCTAACAGCTTTGGCATTGCTGAAGAGTCCAAGGCCCAAGTCTCCTCTAAGATCTAAGGCAGACTCTTAGCTATGAACCAAGTACAAATATAAAGTCAAATACCTGCAACATTCAATGGCACAGTTCCATTCCGCGAGGTACAAACAGGGGGGAACAAAGGTTTGGGACCACAGCAAGTCCAGACTCCAGTGGGACAAACAGTAAATCCTGTAGTTCCATATGGAACATACAAAACAATCTGTGGCAAGTTGTAAACTCCAAAGGGTTTGTGTGACTTGACCCCATGGCACTTTCAGAGGTAGTAGTTCCTGTGGCTTTTCTCTTAGGCCCATTCTTTCAATCCTTGTAGCTTTCCTTAGATTATCCAGATTTGAGTTTTCCACACTTCTGGGGTCTCCACTGTATCTTTGGCTTCACACTCACAGCTATACACTGCCCTCTCAGTGTATGCATGTTGCCTCCCAGGCCTTCTTCTGAAATCTGGGTGGAAACCTTCTTAAACTTAGAACTCCTGCATTCTGCATGAGCCTAAAACCAGTACCATGTGGATGATGCCGAAGTACACTGCCAGCTGGAACATTACTTTCCTGTCTCTTGGCTGTAGGGGTTTAGGGCCTGGATTGCTGAGCACTCTGAACCTGATTCTAAGGAACAGATTCTCTATGATACTGCCATTTTGGATCCTGGTGTGGCTGCCACCATTTTGGAACATGTTGCTCTGATGCTTTCTCCACCCAGCAAAGGTTTTCACTTTTGCAGTTTTGTGACTGCAAAGAGTGAAGAATTGCTGCTGCTCATGATGCCCTCATGCTATCTTTTATATTCTCTCATTTCTTTTCAGCAATTGAGATCTTCTAGGTTCTATCTTTGTAGCCCACAGCTTTACTGGTGCTTCCTTCTGGCCAAACTCACAGTATTTTAAATCATCTTTCTTGGCTCTTTGCTCTGGACTCTCAACATAAATCTGGCTAGAAGCCCCCAAATATAGCCATGCCACCACCTCAACATTTGAATGCTTTGAAATTTCCTCTGCCAGATTAATAAGTCAGCCATGTTTAATCTTAGTCTCAAGGAAAATCTCTGGACATGAGCAAAATGTAGATAAAGTTTTTTGCCAAGCCATAATACACATTGTCTGGAGTTCAACAGCCAATGCAGTCCTCCCCAGAAATTGCATCTTTGTGGGAGTAAACTTAGTCTTTATGGGAAGAATTTTTATTAGCCTTCTGGTCTCCTGAGCTCTGAACGGAATCTTCCATACAGACCAGCCTAAGATGTTCCAGCTCTGCTTCTTCAGGTGACATCTCTGAACCTTTCCAGACACTTCTCATAAGCCATTCCTAAAGGCTCTTGGGCCACATGGTAAGGTACTGTCACTGCAATGACCCCACTCTTCCAAATTCTGTCTTAGCTACTTTCTTTCATTGCTGGAACGAAATACTCAACATAAAAAATTAAGGACAGAAATATTTATTTAACTTACAATTTGTGGAGGCTTCAGTCTATAATCAGACGCCTCCACACAGGGTGGCACTTGGAAGAGTGGCATCAATTCATGGTGGCAGAAGAGAGCAAGAGCAACAACAGCCAAAAGGGAGGAGCATGAGAGAAGGCTCTTTCTGTCCCTTATATTGTATGTAGGCCACACTTACTTGGGTGTAGCACACACACCTATAAACCCATGAATCAATCTAGAAGCCTGCCTCCATGACTGTATGAGGCTGTGGGGGAACATCTAGACACAAACAATAATAGCAAGGTTGTGTTTATTGAGGAAAAGAAGTCTTACTATTCCATGTATAATTTATGCCAATTTGTTAGGATTTTAAAAAATTAATACACAGACTTCTACAAAAGCAGTTTCTGAAAACATATATATCCTAAGAATGGTTGCCCCTTGATAGGTGGAAGTGTGCTTTTTGTTAGGTTATCAGTTATATCTAATTGTAGGTTCATTTGTGTTTGAAATATTGTATTATAAATATATATATATTGCATTGTATATGCATATATATACATTGCATTGTATATGTTTATATTTGTGTATATATACACTCTGCACTGTATACATTTATATATGTATATATATACATGGCATTGTGTATGCATATATGTATATATTAATATACACACATTAAATTGTATATGTATGTATATATGTAGTATTTTTAAATTAATAGATTTACATTAGAGGGAATATCCTGCTTTCAAGTACTTTATACCTTACTAGTGACAACAAAACATGTTGACAATATTTTACCAAAAATATGATTTCTCTGAAAGAGAATGGGTAGTAGAATACTATGGGAATGACCAGATTGAAAACAAACAAACAAAACATACAACTTTATAGAGGGACAAGGTGTATTTTCAATAAAATGCAGGATTTCCACTGCAGTATGAAAGATAAGTAGAAATTTTACAATGGCAAACTTGATAAAGGCATCAGACTAAGACCATTAAAATTATTTAGCATCACTTTTTGTGTAGACAATTTCAAGTCTTTGCAGAAAAAATAAAGAAAATATTCTTTATGGAAATCTCAAAACTGTAAGTTTTACATAATTTTAGCCAGGATTTTCCAGGTCTCCAAATTAAATGAAATTAAGAAAAAAAATAAAGCGAGAGAAAGTGTGAGCAGTTGCACATTTTTTTAAAAAATTTTATTTAAAGAGAAAACAAAACAAAACAGAATAAAGGGTAGCAACAATACAGAAGTCCAAGGAAAAAGGGAAAATAACCAAAAAAAAAAAAAACCCCAGAAATCATTACTCGACAAATTACATACTGACATCTTGGAAATAGTTATTCAAATTACATAATTAAAACATGCAAAGTATACATTCAAACAGTGACACTGTTAACAGTTCTGATCCATGATCTGACAAAAACAGCAATATGATCATCCGTCTTACACAATTAAACATACATGCAATTATATCAAAAGGGTAAAATTAAACACAACAAAACAGAACAAAGCAGGTCACAAGAAAGCAATGTAAGAGACATAAATTTCAAAGCTAGACAATCAGAGATATTCACTCTCTGTCATATTAATGCTTGTTTTCTTCCTAATAGTTGTCCATATTGTCACATACAGGGAGTTCACATAAAACAGCATAGTGTGGAACTGATCTAAGCAGTATGAGGAGGGCGTGATCTTCCCTTTCATGATCACACATTGCAAGCCTGTGTTCAATTTTTGATATTCTATCTTTGGTTTCTTTCAAGGAGTTTTGCCAACTTTCTATGGAGTCTTTAGTTTGCTGGTAATCTCTTTGAATCTGCTTCATGAATTCTAGGGTTTTTTTTTATATTCTTCATGGAATGTTTCTCTCCTCTTGCATTCCTCCATTCTTCTGTGTGTCTTCTTGAGAGATGCCCAGCCTTTCTTTTATTAATTTACTTACCTCTTGTTTAACTTGATTTAATATTTCAGTGGTTTACCTGTGAGGCAAAAGCACACAGGTCCTGTGAGAAGTGAATGTTAGATGATAATTGTAGACTAGTGAGGTATGTTGTGTCTGGCCATCATTCTTCTCCTTTCCCCAAGAAAACTTCTCAGCCTTAAGACAACTCCTCACCCAGACTGTTTTTCTTCCACTTTTTTTTTCTCTTACACTGGTATTCTACACAAAAGCTGGACAGTTCTTGGCTTTGAGGTTTCTCCTGGGAGCCTCCCTAAGCCATGTTCTCAGTTGACACAGGCTCTCTGGGCCCTCTGTGACTCATCCTCTATGCTACCATGGTTGCACACTGCAACCTTAAGAAGGAGAAGAAAAATAGTACAAGAGTTGTGCTTGCTGCTTGGCCTCATCTTGTATTATGTCCTGTATTATGTCCTGTTATCATAGGACAAGTCTGCTATGTCCTTTATGTCCTTCCACTTGTAGCAAATTTAAATAATGATCATACATGTGTGTGTGTATTCAACCCTCGCGTTGTAAGAAGAATAAATGATGTTTGAAATTAAAGGTCTCATATTTCTGGAATCACAACTTTTGCTTACTATTCCAACTCCCCTTTTTCCCCTTTCCTTGAGTGTGGCTAGTTATGTGTTCTTTATTACCCTCATGTAATTTGGAGAATGTTCTTAACTTCAGTGCTTGCCTACACACATAGTTCCCATTTACTATGCCAGCAGTTGTCCTTATTTTTGAAGTATTTCTGAATTTTTATTTTCCAGAATAAAAGTTCACACCACACCAGGAAACTTCACAACAGGCTGCCACTGTACTTTATACAAAGGACCATAAGCAAAGAATCCCTGAGGGCAGATCAATAGATGCCTGAGGGAAAGACTCCTGTGGCTATTAGTTGGGAATATTAGATCAGTGATGACCATGAGTCAGGTTGGATGGGTGGACCGTTGTTGGGATACCATATGGTCCTTTGTTAATTATATGTGATAACCATAACCTTGGCGATGATTTGAGATGAACCTGGTGAATCTGCTCCTGGTGTTTGGGTACACAGAATCCCAATTCAGAGAAGATCTAGCTAGAGAAGTAAGATGTCAGCGTTTAGAGGAGCCGACTGTATAAGAAACACCAGGAGAAATGAGGCTAGGATTCAGTACAAAATACTTTCAAATACACAATTACTGCAACAACACAAAAACTTTGTAAGCATATTTTCATTAAATATTGAGAACTGAAACCAACATACTTTCCATTTTTTTGTTAAAAAATACCAGGCAGAATTATATTTGCTGCTTCTGTGATAAACATTGATCAGATAAAAATACAGTAACTTAATTGATTGCTTTGGGAAATTCTTGTTCTTATGAACCAAATATACAACTTACAGTTTTCTCATCAAGCTTTGTGTACAAGACCCTCACTTCACTTCACTGTACCCATTATTCTGAAATTATTACGTCACACACACTGGAATGAAACAGTGACTTATCCTATCTAACCTGCTGTAAAATCAACAACTCTACATCACACAATCTACAAAGACCAGGTCCCAACTATACCATTTTGAGATGCTATTAAGAATTAAATGGTGTTCTATTTTTCTGTTTAGTTTTATTTGAACAAGGATTTTACTAGATAGATTTTGGGGTATTGATAGCTAAGTATAACAATAAAGTCATTGTGGGGGATAGGTCAGAGGCCACCAGATGTGAAAATTATGTGTCAATTGATCAGCATTTAACCTTCTGCTGAATGTTATATATCTGATAGGTTTTTATTTGAAGGACAATACTTTTTGAAGAAACAGTCATTAATGGACTCTTTCCTATGCAGAAGACAGGAAATTGACATCTGAAGATATTAACAGTCAACATTGATACATGGAAAGACTGCCAGGCATGGAAGACAGACTTTTCACGTTTCAAACTTAACCACTGAAATAATGCCGATGGCCAAAGAGTGACATTTTTCTCTTTCTGTCCTTCTCTCCCTATGATTTCTGCAGCTGAAGTAGTGAAATCCTCATGGACCTATAGTCCTTACCCAAGCAACATGGACACACACAGAATGAGAGGTTGTTCTCAAGAAAAATCAAGTATTACTACAGATAAGGTTTCAGGCTTCTTGGACACAAATATTAATGTTAGTTTAATCCTCTTGTTTTATCATAAAATAGACTCATCCATCTGATGTGTATTTAAGCACAAGCCTCAAAATCATTCTCTGAAATTTTTATTTTTGACTGAGACACATTTAATGTGGTATTGTAAATGAAAACTCTACCAGATATAACTCATGTTAGGGATATGAATGAAGTTCTCAAATATACCTGATATTATTAACAACTTTGAAGTCTCATCTAAAGTTTGTATTCTTGAACTTCCTTGATCTATTGGACATTTTTATGGGGGAAGGCTTATAAATCACCTTTTTTTGTTTTATTAAAATCAAGGAAGCTGTTTCTTGATCTGAAGCATTTGAGACCAGTGGGGCTCACAACCTTGTCTGCCCTTCTGTATTACCTGACAAGCATTTTAAAAAAAAATCAGCTCTTAGGACTAGGATTCTGAGTTCAGTGTTAGCCAGCACTGTGAAATGTGATGAAAAAAAAAAACAGTGGATGTTTAAATTTAGAAAAATTGTTACTTAAAAGACATGTTAGCATTAATCCACCTCGAGATTCTCCTCCTCTCTTTGGATACACTGCATCATTCCTGTCCCTAAGGAAACCCTCTTTCAAAAGTGTCTTTAGCTGTTCTGTCTTGGTTGGCATAATAACCTGAATGATTGTAAATGCTTACCTGTCATGGCCGTTTAGAATTTAAGGAAAGCCAAGAAATCCATATTACTAGAACTGATGAGTGAGGTAGATGAAGACACACTGTAATTATTTATGATCCTGCTTTTCTGTTGGATGGCCCTTGGCACAGCATTCATCATATTTTTATCATATTTTATAAAGACACTCAAAAGTGGAGGACTTTTAGAAATGATGGAGAGTATTTTGAGGGAGGTTAATGACAATGTGTTTTTTATTGTACTAAATTTTAAAAATTTAAATGTTCATAATTTTCATTGCCCTTTGGCATCAGAAGACCTAAGTTTGACTGAATGCTTACTTACTAGATAGGTAGTCAGTGTTTAAAGTGCTGTGACAATGTCTTCAATAAACCTGAGATAAATTCTTTGTCAATTTAAAAATAATACAAAATGCTGTAAAAATTTCAAGGCCTCTTACCAATTTGAGTCCTTTTGTAACAATTTTAACGTTTCACTAAATTCACTTCACTTTCTCTAACTTTCATATATGACAGAAGCATGCCAAGATACAGGGTATTACACATACTCAACATCCATTTCCATATATCTTCCTACATAAATTATCATTCTTTATAAATACTATTCATTCATTGTTTAGAGGACTCTGAATAGAATCATATCAAGGATTTTTTCCTGGCTGCCCTACCATTTCATTTCATCTGGCAGGAACTAGGGCTGGCTGCACTGATGGCTTCTACAGTTCTATTGTGCTTTATACATTCAGATTTGTACTTAGCGGGTCTTTGAGGGAGGTTTGTTCCTTGCTTGACTGAATCCACTCCTCACTCTTGGGGTTTTGCACTGGTTCCTTGACACCTCCCAGGGCTCCAGTTGAGAGCTAAGTCTCAAGTGTGGTTCAGTCCTTACTCCACGGTGGCTCTGAACACCCAGTATCTATCCTGATACTTCCAAAGAATGTAGAGGCCTGTTGACAGGCAGTGATTGGTAGAAACATTTTTCATGTTTATTTTTATAAACAATTTTTTAAAAATCACACTCTGCTTTTTTAAAGAGAAGAAGAAGAAAAATAGAAATAAAAAAGAGTTTCAAATCAGGCTATCAGGAGAGTAGCAATAATTAATATATTGAATATTTTTATCTTCATAGTAGTTACTCAGAGCACAAAATGTAGGCATGAAATATTTTCCAAAAAATACTAGCACAAATCTTTCCTTGCAATGAGTTTAGAGAAACTAGCTATATAACTATCTTGACTACCTTGTGCTGTCTCAATAGTGTGAGAAGCTGAGTAAGTAAATAAGACCCAAATTGTACAATAGATATTGTGAATTGGGAAGAAATTGTTCAAAAGAGAATAAAAACTGATGGGGGAAAGGAAGGGAGAGAAAAGGGAAATATCTGTATCTATCTATCTATCTATCTATCTACCTACCTACCTACCTACCTACCTGTCTATCTCTATCTTCTTCTTTCTAACTCCATGTGCTTGCCTCCGTCCTTCTCCTCATCTTCTGTGGAGAATGTTTATTCTTAACATAGTCCAAGGCTCAGCTATCTCTACCCAGTTCTGAACCATCAGCAGGCCGAGAGTTTCAGCTCTGTGTTCTGCTTCAGGTTTGGCTTTCCAGACATATTTATTTTATAACATGGCTCTATCTCTTTACATTTATATGTTTTTCTATTGTAGTTATATCTCCAGAGAGGAGGAAATGAGCCGGTAAATTTTAATGGCAGTTTAACCTGAAAAATACACATGCTGGAGACAGTGGAACCTGAGAAGTGAAGCTGGTATCCTGAAAGGGACCCAGTAGCTCCCTTAATGATCTACAGTCGTGTTACCGTGTGTGTTTTTGCTGTGCCTGTTCTGAAGCAGTGCACGTCCAACTTCAGCAATGTGGAAACTGAGCCAACGTTCCTTTCTCTTTCACACTTCGTCACTTCGTTGCTTTTTTTCATCTGTCGGCCTCCAGGGAAGTGAGCTTGTTTGGTCTTCACAGTGCCTTTAAATTGGCCATTTTTCAGTTGAATTTCTCCTTAGCTGACTGTGACAGAATCAGATCAACCTTTTGCAGTGTGATAGATGGTTCTATATTTTGTCATCAAGAAGGCTGAAAAAGAGTGACAAGAAGGTTGTCAATTTATAGGTTTTTTCCTAAAGATATGTTCAACCGCTTCATGCCATAGTTTTAAAAACTGATGTGCTATAATTTATGAAATGTCTAGAAAATCATTTATTAAGTGAACTATGTAAAGTTTTGTCATGTTTTCAATTTAATGGGTTATTTTAATTCTTGAACTGTAAGTAGGTAATGTTACACTGTTATATCACCTCCAGGCATTTTCTCAGTAGAGACAGAGCTCTTCACTATTGGCACCTTCAGATGAATAATACCCCAATGTGGCTGTGATGTGAAACAAATACCACATCTAAAAACATGTTCAGTGGATTTTCCTCACCTATTTTGTGAAGGGAATGAAGATGCTTAGATTTAGAATTTTTACTATATTAAAAACTGGAAGACATTAGAAATTATGACAGCTTACCCACCTAAACGTAAATAGAATCTGTTACTTTATGTCCCATCCAAGCTACCTGCCTTTAGGATGGTACCAGTCAGATCTATGTTAAACAAATTCATGGACTAATCTTCATACCTTTAATGTCAAACTCACCCCCTTAATCCACCCTCACACACTCTAGATCCAGCCACCTCTGTTTTCAGAGCCCCACCTATGAGCACTTGGGATTTTGGAGGGACATCTAGGTACAAGCCATAACAGTAGCCTAAGTACATAGTATGAAATTATAACTCTGTCAGTAAAGTCATTTATAATCTTATGTTCCTTCTGTACTTCTGGAGAAGTTAAATGTCATATAGTAAGGAGAGGATTGTGAAGATTGCCAACAGATGGGGTAAGACAAAAAGACTGAGGTACATCTATTGTTTGTTAAGAATCTGGATATTAAATATCCACTATACTCTAAATACACACAATATATACCAGATAATATGCATACACAGACCCTCAACACTCAGAGTGCTCCAAATATAAATGAGATGTGTGAAGAACTCTCAGTTTCTGAGATCTTACTTTAGCCACCTATTGGTGATATCCATTATGGATCAATGTTTTCTTCTGAAGCACAAAAATAAAACTGTGGTCATTCACTGAGTTAGAGCCATGCTGAACCATACTTCTCCCTTTGTTTCTCTGGTGTAGCAAGGGTCTCTTACTCTTGGATCTGAGATTTCTTCTGTATATAGATGCTTTTGCTTGATCTTAAAGTGAATTGCTCATAAAAATGTCATTAGTGGGAAAGGCAATATATGTGAGTGACAGGCAAAACATGAGAATATGATTCAGTATTTAGTGTTGGTAGCACATGGCCCTTCAACTCACCTGTTTCCTCTCCTATATAGAATTACTTAACTACCTCATTCCTATTATTAATGCCTGTGTGCTTTAAATTGATGTTAATACACAATGTGATTTAAGAACTTTTATGTATTCTGGGAGAATTTATGATCTGTCTTCCATCATTGTTTGTGTGGTAATGTACTTGTACACTATCATTTCTCTAAGGTAATGTGCCATCTTATAATTTCTCATGAGGTCATCCCACTTTCATTCAAGGTTTACAGCTGAATATGTATTAGTTTCCTTGTGTCATGTCTGTTTTCTTTGATAGACTGTAAATAGCATATAGTCACGAAATAGATATTCAGTGAACCTAGAATGCCCTGTACATTCTAGGCCAGAGGTGAACCTATGGCATGCTGTTTGTTATCATTGAAAGCTCTCAAATTTCACTGTCACAGTTCTAGGTATGCAAGCAATTATTTGTTGACTACATGGATGAATAGAAAAGCCAAGCAGTGGTTTTCCTCATTGGATTGAAAGATTTTAAGGTTAAAGAATTGTGTAAATAGCATAAGGAATTCATCATACTACCAAATACTTGAATCTGGGTAATTTTCTGAAGAAAAGGCTTTTATTTAACTCAGTTTTAGAAACTGAAAAGTCAACACTGGCATGCTTCATTGACATGGTCTCTGGTTAGCACCTAGTGTCAGGGGGGCATCATCATAAAACTGTTGTGGGAAAAAGAGGTTCTATCACAAAGAGCAATTCAAGTGTCCAACTTGAGCTTGTCTGTCAGCTGGCTTTTAGAGGAGTCACTATAGGGGCACACCCCAGCCTTCTCAATGCAGTGCCCCCAGGGACCTGAGGAACTCTTACTAGGCCCAACCTCCTAAAGGTTCTGTCACACTGCCATATTGGGAACAGCGACACTTCCTTCTTTGTGTCCCTTTATATTGTATCCAGGCTGTAAACCTATGGACTGCTTCCACCCATACCCAGGGTAGGGCTTTCATTATGCACACCCAGAACTCTGCTAAACCAATTTAGTTATCATGAACTTTAATGCCAGTATCACACAATCAACATCAGGCCACCTCTAAAAAGCCCCTGCTGTGAGCACATGAGGCTTTGGGACACATCTAGATATAAGCCATAACAGATGTTAAGTTTCCTAGGGAGAGTCTATGTGGTTAGCATTTTGCTTATTTCTTCAGTGGTTTCTTTACTGTTCCTTAAGCTGTGCTTTGTGCTCTTCCTGGACCAGAATCTACCTCTTGCTAGTTCTTTGTGAAGTATTTGTTATCCTGGTAGTGGATGGAGCTTTTTCTCTGTGAGCTTTTTCTAATATTTTACAACCTCAGTCTTAGACACATTTCATGCCAGAAGGTCTCCTGAACATAAAACTTTTAGCCCACTTCCTCCATGGTTCTGAGTAGGAAGCCATTCCAGATCCTCTTCTAGATGAACAGGAAGTTGACCTGTTCCCTTCACAGCGCAGTGGTTGTTCATGGATACCTTCAGCTCTGCAGTGGTTAGTGTCTTCCCATTCAGGGTTGTGTTCTGTTCAGATTCCAAGTTAATTTTTGTCTGTCCTAGAACCGCTGCTCTTCTGTTAGGACGCTGCCAGGCTTTTCTGAGAATCATAGGGGAAAAGAACCAGGAAGTGGTTCTCCCCACATGTGTGGCCTGCAGAGAATTTACCTTCTTTTGTCAGAACCCAGCTTCTGTCCTCCTGTAAGTTGTCCACATCCCGGGTGGATGCTTCATGCTTGTGCACAGCTGTATATTGCTGGGCAGACACAGTTTCTGTCTCTTCTATCCCTGTGGGCACCAGACATTCTTATCCATACACTGTTTCCAAGTTCAGCATGTTTAAGGAGTCAAGACAAATTATGAATTTGCAATTTGCCTGACTTTTTACCTGAAAGTTTAAAAGCAGTTTTTTAAATGTTTGTTTGTTTGTTTGTTTTTGGCTTGTTCTGTCATTTAGAGACATGCCCCTCAACCTCTGTCTCTGGCTATGTTTTTAAAAGATATTTTACAACACATGACCTATCTAGGAGCAAAGTTGGAACTAATGATAAACTATTCTTTAATTTCTCTGGGGGTAGTTATAAGGCTACCAAATCTGAAGTGAAAAGACTTTGAATTCGTTTCTTCCCTAATACTTTTGCTTTTGATTCTTGAGCAAGTTAGGGTTGGGACTATCATCTGTACACTGCTTACAATGATGTATAGCTTTCACTCCTGATTTTTAAAACAGGGACCTTTGCAAGGAGCAAGCAAATAATATGGAGAGGCTTCGGGATTTATCAGCTGTATAGGTACCACTTACCAGTGACCTATACCTGAAACAAATGGAATAATGGATGCATGGGTGTGTAATATAAGGGCTAATTTTTTGGTAGTTGTTATGGATATTTATTTATTTATTTATGTACCTGGAATCAAATGCAGGACTTTGCACTTGCCAGATAGATACTGTGCCACTGAGCTATATCCCTGGCCCTAGATTTTAAATTCAAGAAAAATTATCATCATAAATTCATAACCAGAAAGACAAACCTACAAACTTGTGGTGACAGTGGAAATCTCAAAGTGTAAATATCTTTAAAGGAGATGGAAATAAATGAGTTCCAGTCAGGAAGATGATGACAGTAGATACAAGGCTGGTGTTGGTTTTCTGAAGAGGATGGTATTTGGAGTATGAGGGTGAGGTTGAAAGATGGTTCTTCTGCTTCTGTGCTGAGTAGACTTCTGTGAATTATTTCATCCTTATGGGTTCACAATTCTCATTTAGTAAAAGCCACTGTCATTGTCATCAACTCCTCTAGCTTGTGTGCTAGACTGCCTTACTGTTGCTTTGTAGTGAACACTGAAGTCTTAACTATGCATCCTGGTTTTCTTTTACCCCTTTTCCAACCCAATATGAAGACTGAGTTCTCTTCCTTGTTCGTCTTGCCAGAATTGAGCACAGTCATACAAATTATAGCACAGGCACTTAAATATTTTTAATTCATAGAAGAGAACAAGAAATAATGAAATACAATGACTGTAGATAGATTAATATCTAATGACTTATTCAGTGTCATAGTTTGGGCCCTCCTGTGCAAGAGAAATGCAGCAATCAGTGGATAAGGAGCAGAGTGATGAGTTAGGGTGTGCTAAGATAATGAAATACTAAATTACTGTGGGGATTTACCACAGTAGCACACACTTTCCAACCAGTGAGCTAACAAATGTATACATAATACTCTTGATAGGGGACTAAGCGAAAGAGAACAGATAGCGTTACCAAACAGTTGAGGCTGGCAGTTCTAGCTGTGCATTCCAAAATAGGCAAGTGTATACCATATCACTTTATGCTGACTCTTCATAGGACATTTCTGATGATAAAAAGATCGGTGGGCTGAATAGTGGTACAACATAAACTATGTGCTTGAAATTTTATCTTTTTAAATTTTATTTTATTTGCTAAAATAGCCAATGTTTCAGCCAAGTAGTTTGCTCTTGGAACTCTTTGACTTGCCATATGTGTCAAATTCTGACTCCAATAAATACAGAACTTACCAAAGTGCCAGAGTTACTTCAAGAAACATTCACTTTCCCCATCACCATCAAAACATTTATGCAGTATTTTCCCCATGATTAGATCTGAATTAAAGATCTCTTATAATTACCCTTTAAAAATCTTTCTTTAAAAAATGAATATAACTGTCTTAAATTTAGCCACTTATGAGTGATTTTTGGAGTTTTCTTTAGCAAACTAATTAAATCTTGTCATTATAGTTTTTAATACAAAGGCAATGTAGGACTTCAGTGCAGTACAATAGCTCTGAAAGACTTTGTGCGTGGAGATAGACTTGAGTCCTAACTTTATTCACAATCAACTAGTGGCTTTCTACACCGCTGTGCCAAAGTTAACTGGGGGAAAAACAGGTAATTCTCAGAAAGTTGGGTTCTGATTTTAACATGAAGATGTTACCTGAACTTCATCATCTTGGCTCACTTATGTCACATAAATTTTCAAATATACAGAATAAGGAGATGGGACAAGAAAATCACTAAGATCACTTCCATTCATCATATTAGTAATTTGAACCATTGCACATTAAAAATGGTTTTCTGCTTGAATATTTAGAATACAATGCTTACAAAAAGATTTGTTAAGGAACGTGGGTTCATGTGCTTAACATAGTACAAGTCTGTATTTTTTTACCAGACAAAGAAATTCTGTGTTGTTTTTGTTACTGATCTAGGTCAGTGGTGGCAAATCCGTGCCATGTGTGCTACAGCAGGGTGTTTGTATCATTGAGGGTCTAACAGGTTCACCACCCCTGATTTGGGGCACTGATATGTTACTGATTTAAGAGAGAAATTATCTATAATCAACAAGGTAAAAGCTATGCAAGCTTCAACCCTAAAAGTCATCCAGATTTCTATATTTGTGTACATTTCTATTGCTTATTTAACAGCATTTGAATGAAATATTTCATTGTAATATCCATGACTCTTCTTTTGTTTCAAGTAAATACTTTTCACTGTTCAAAGAGACTTTGTAAGATTCTAGTATCATGTTCCTTAGGCAAAGAAAATATATTTTTCCTTAGATAATTTCAACTGAGGGAAAATAAATTGAAGTGGCATTTTAAAATTTAAAATTAGTTTCAGTAAATTCAGTATCGATGGTGTGCTCTTTTGTGGCTCCCAACACTTGAAAGATCAGAGATTATTCCCTTCTTTGACAAATCTCATTTTTAATTTTTTGATCAAGAACATTTATGTATTTTTTGCTCTTTATGTGTGAAATTGAGCATCAGAAAAAAGTTGATAAAAACACTATGAGGCTTAA
Source organism: Dolichotis patagonum (assembly GCA_004027295.1). Lineage (NCBI taxonomy): Eukaryota > Metazoa > Chordata > Mammalia > Rodentia > Caviidae > Dolichotis > Dolichotis patagonum. Next base: position 679 of record PVJX010020339.1, on the reverse strand, counting down.
TGATGTTTTAGTTTTTCATACTATGTTCATATGTTTAAATCTAATGCTCATAATATTTGTGAACTTTAAAGTAAAATATAACATAAAGTTATGTAGATGTATATTGTGAATGATTTTTTCATTACATCATCATTTATAATAATCAACTAAATTAAAGAACAGTGTTAGCATAACAGAAGCTTTACCTGCATCTCCTCCCAAAAAATTTCCATCATTTAGAGGTGACTTCTACTGAGGCTTAAGCAGTATGCATCATTTTTAATTTTGTTTCTTTTAGTAAACATTGGGCCCATCATAATTTAGCGAAGTTGTTGTGGATAGTAAAATTTTTCATTTTTATTGTTATATTACAATAAAAGCCAAAATTTGTCCATTCTACCACTGGACAGCTACACCATTGTCAGGGGGAGTATTATAAATTATGTTGACATCAACATTCATGTATGCAAGTTATAGAAAATTGGAATGGATTCCATATATGGCAGCAAAATCAGGTATATTTTGTTTTACTAGTTATTGATTAAAGTTTGCCAGAGTGCTATTGTAAAAGTAATATTTGCAATCCTAAAACCATTTCCAAAACTAATTTCTATTATCATATTATTAGTAGTTTAAAAAAGTTTTCACTGTGAGAATACATACCTCATTTTTTCCTTAATTTTAATTTCCCTAATGTAAG
>PVJX010020338.1:0-33478 GCA_004027295.1 Dolichotis patagonum | reverse complement strand
ATTTGATAAGAGTATATAAGACTTTATGGTAAGCATGAGGCCCCATCTCATAGCTTCGAAGTCTTTCAAAGTTTTAAATCATCAGTTGGAATGGTGTTATCCTGCTTTGTTTGACTATATCATACGTGATGATATGAACAGCTGTTTTGAAGAAAACATTATGACAGCTATTGCTGATTTAATATTATCCTTCTTAGAATTCCTACTATGCTTTTTTTGTTCTACTACCATTGGTTCTATCTACCACATTGTGTCTTATTGGAATTTGAATATGTGTGATAGTTCAAACAAATTTTTTTCTTTTTTATCAAAAATGAGATATTATAGTACCCATTGATCATTTTCTGTTATTCAGTTCAGAAAGCCCTGTAATTCTTTCACTCTATGCATGGCTTTATACTATTGTGTTATGTTTGATAGTATTGTAATTGAAACTATGCTCAACTATAGCAGAGTAAGAGATATGGTGTTAGCTACTGTTGATGTCCAGTTGACTTAATGTAAAGTACTGTGTTGCCTATGTTTTCCTGTTCTGATCTGCTCTGTACTGCCCCCTTTTGTTTTATTCTCTTTTAAATAAAAAAAAAAAGGAAATAACAACAAAACAGATCAGTAAAGTACTGAGCAAGCTTAAACATGGTATAACTAAACAGATAATGGACTTAAAAAGCAAAAGGAGGAAAATAAAGTGCTCTAAAGGATATAACTGCATATATGTTTAAGTGTTGTAGGATTGATAACCGTATTACTAAATTTTTGGTGGATAGTTGAACAGAACTGTTTGCAGCTTCACTGTTTGAATGTCTACTTTATATGCTTTAATTTTGTAACATGAACAACTATTTCTAAGAGGACAATATGTAATTTATCAACTAGTAATTTCTATTTGTTTTTTTTAAATTCTATATTATTTCCACCCTTTTTTCTGTTTTGCTTTTTTTTCTTTTTAAATAAAATTTTAAAAAAAACAATTTCAAGGTCAAATGAGGAGGTTAGCAGAACTTTGTATTGTTAGGAAACCAGCATGATATCAGAAATATATCTGAAATGATTCCATGGAATCATTAAATAGCATAACCTCACTGAGATAGTAAATAGCATAACTTCACTGAGATAAATGTAGAAACAGTTAAATCAATAATACATAGGGAGAGCTGGGTGTGGTGGCACATGCCTGTATTCCTAGCACTTGGGAGACAGGAAGGAGGATTGCCATGAACTTGATGCCAACCTGTGCTACACAGTCAGTTCAAGGCTTGCCTGGACAACATAGTGAGACCCTGTCTCAAAAAACAAAAGTAAAAATATTATTGTAACTCCAATTTTTTTTTTGTACCAGGGATCAAACTCATGACATTGCGCTAGCCAGGCAGGTGCTTAAGCTACTGAGCTAAATCTCTGGCCCCTGTAACTCGAAATTTTAACAAACTTTGAAAATGCAAAGTATAGATTCAATCTAATTTACTTAATAATATTTATGTACTAGGTATTAGATGTATTTAGATGACTCAAAAATACATTTCTAAACAAATAGCTAAGTTTTATAAAACTTCTGTTAGAACATATATCTTCCTTCATTTACAAATTTATAAATATTGACTTAATTATAATAAAGAAAAATTAGAAATTGTAGAGAATGAATAGCTTTACAAATCCCATTCTTAATGCAAGGTAGGGGAAGGGAAGCCAAGACTTCATTGTCACTAAGTATGTGTTGCTCTACAATTGAGTAGAGTTCAGCCATCTTTTGTTGATGCAAAATTCCTTCTTAAATAATGTATTTATTTAAATCACAAAGGAATTTTGAAATATTTAAAATTATATGATAATTGAATTATACTGACAAAGTTTGAAATAAAAACTTTCATTTAAAAATAAAGGTTTTCAGCACTTGGGAGGCTGAGGCAGGATGATCACTGTGAGTTCAAGACCAGCCTGTGCTACAAAGTGAGCTCAAAGCCAGCCTGAAGTCCACAGTGAGACTCTGTCTCAAAAAAAACAAACAAACCAAAAAAAGGTTTTAAGGAAAACATTTGGGTACTGTCTTAGTTACTTTTCACTAGTCGCTGAGCCAAAATACCTGATGCCCAAAGTTGGGAAAGGAAAAGTTTATTTCTTACAGTTTTTGGAGGTTTCAGTCCATACTCAGTTGGCTCCAAGGCAGGGTGGCATGGCGGGGCCACAGTTCATGGTGGCTGTAAACAGCAAGCAGAAACTGGCAAGAGAGAGGCACACCTTCTTCCTGCCATTACATCACATCCTGGCTCCACCCCTAGGAGGGTGTAGCACGGACACGACCAATCCAAGCACTAGACAATCAACCAATCACAAATGCACAATGCAAATACATGAGGCCTGGAGGCCACTGACATAAACCATGATAGGTACATACCTGTAACCCCAGCACTCAAGTGGCTGGCACAGGATGACCATGAATTCAGGACCAACTTGGAATACATAATGAATTCAAGGCCAGCCTGAATGACATAGTGAGACACTGTCCCAAATAATTAAAAAAAAAAAAAAACAATAAGGGGTACACCAAAACTCACAATGAAAATACTTACAAAGATCATTGATATTTTAATTTCTGAGAACAAGTCACTATGTGGGCCATCCTGGCCATCAATTTTTGACCCTATTGTTCAGTCTCTGGAGTGCTAGGATTTTATAAGTATACCACTACATCTGGCTGATTAAGGATGTTAAAAGAGAAAAAGTATAATTCAGTTATTTAATGAACTTTAGACAGGAGATATAAAAATTCATAGAAATATACAAAATTTTAAACATGGTACATGAATAAAAGGGATTATAGACTTCAACAAGTGCAAGCAACTCATGGCAAAAATCTTCCCTTCATAAATTCATCTCCCAAAGGGATTATAGGTGCTTCCATGAAATTTTAAAATATAGATCAAGATGAGGTATGTATAAATACCAATTACTCATAATGAACATATTTGTTATGTATATAAAATGTATACTAATTCAACCATTATACTAAAAAATATGCTCAGCTAGGCAAGGTCTCCCATGTCTAATAAAAAAAAGGGGTAGGAGAGCTAGGCATGGTGGTGCACCCTGTAATCCCAGCACTCAGGAGGCTGAGTGTTGTAGTCAGGAGTTGTGTGGAGAACAATTACAATAAGGACACAGAATTTATAATATTATCTTATGATGGTTACCCCAGAGTTAAACACAAAAAGTTCAGGATATCTGTCCACAACACAGAGACACAGAATATTCAGCCAAGGGCCTGGATCCCATAGAAATGGCCTGCGTGAGTCCAGATGAAGACCTAGAGCCCATGACAATGCCTCTCACAAGTCCAACTGGAAGTCTAGAGCCCATGAGAAGGACTCACATCAGTCTGTTTTATGGATCTGCACTGGGAAGGCCCAAAGGTTAGCAGTGGACGCTAGAAAGTCTATGCCAGTGGGTTGAACGACCTGTGCTGATAGGTTGAGGGCTCTGCACTGGAACCAAGAAGTCACACGCAAAATAAGGACCAGGGCTGCCCCAAAAAGTACCACAGCGATCCTCAGTGATAATGAGGTCCCAGACTCCTCCGATATGAGAGCAGTAGAATACATGCCAGAAAGCCAGCGTGACAAGATTCTTCTGGAGATTAAACAGCACACATCTTCCCCTCCAGGGCCAATTAAGTGATACTCCATGTAAGGACCAGAGCTCCCCCAAAGTGAACCACGGGCATCCTCACTGACCAGGTCCCAAGCTCCTCCGATGATAATGGCCTAATTCCTATGAGGAAGCCAGCATGACAAGCTCCTCCAGGAGAACAAATGGCTCAAAACAGCAACACTTCAGAGAACTCACAATGCCTAGCTCTTCTTCCCAATGTTTCTATTTATGCTGGCAGCTTTCCTCAGGTGGGTCATCTATGCTCAGCACCATGCTGACTTAATTCAGCTAGTGTTAAACTGACCACCAGTTTTTAATCTGTAACACAGAGGCAGAGGGATTCTCATGAGTTCAAGGCCAGCTGGGGCTACATACTAAGACCCTGTCTATAAATATAAATATAGTAAAATATAAATATAGTGAATCTCTGCAGAAAATTCATCAAATGAATGCAGTCTTTACCTGAACCCAAGCAACAGGTTTAAAAGAAAAGCCTGTTGAGGGCGGGGAAACCAGAAGCAAGAGCATCTCCTGAGATCCGCGCCATGCTGGAACTTAGGGGGCCGAGCCAACCAGTAAGCAGCCTGCCGCCCTGGAAAGTGACTGTGGTCTGGGGAGCTGCGGCCACCCCAGGGCGGGGAAACCAGAAGCAAGAGCGTCTCCTGAACTATCACACATGTTCAAGTTCCAATGGGACACAGTGTGGTAGATAGAACCAATGGTAGTAGAGCAGGAAAAGCATGGTAGGACTTCTGAATATGTGAGATAGTTCAAACAAATTTTTTTCTTTTTTATCAAAAATGAGATATTATAGTACTCATTGATCATTTTCTGTTATTCGGTTCAGAAAGCCCTGTAATTCTTTCACTCTATGTATGGCTTAATACTATTGTGTTATGTTTGATATTATTGTATTTGAAACTATGCTCAACTATAGCAGAGTAAGAGATACGGTGTTAGCTACTGTTGATGTCCAGTTGACTTAATGTAAAGTACTGTGTTGCCTATGTTGTCCTGTTCTGATCTGCTCTGTACTGCCCCCTTTTGTTTTATTCTCTTTCAAAATAAAAAAAAAAAGACAAAAAAAAAAAAAAAGAAAAGCCTGTTATGCCCACACATACAGATTTTCAAAGTCAGGATAAGACATTAAGTAGTAAATTACAAGGCTTTATTAAAAAGTAGTATCTCATCTTGGCAGGAAGCTAAGTAGCAGCATGGGTCACCAGCACGTATCACACATGTATCCAAAGTACCACATGCACAAAAACACACACATATACAGTCACTATCATAATTAACCACTATTTGTATATTTTATCAAAGATTAAGATGGCTCTAATTCAGTAACCTAAGTCAACAAAGACAAATTTCATGAGATTATTTGAATCTTGGCATAAATATGTTTTCTAAATAATAATTTCTACCAATTATTTCTTTAAAAAGTCAAAAAAGATTAACAACTAGATAAAGCACATGTACCATAAAGATAACAAAGTTAATACATGAGACTCTAAATGGAGGCACTCTATATAAATTATTTTAGGATTGGAAATAAGTCATGAATGTTTACTGTCTTTACTGTTCTGTCACATGAAACCAAAATTCGTGTCATAAGGCAAGAAAGAAAAGTTAGTGACAAAAGGATTGATGCAAAAGAGGCAAAATGATTATCCACAGATGCTGAAAATATAAATATGTAACATTTTAGAAAAATGACAAGGTCTATCTTGTCACAGATCAACTGGAAAAAATTAGGCCTTTCTCAGTTTTAATATTCACTAAAACTAGGTGAATACAATAAAGCCAAGTGATTCCCAATAAGAAAACATAAAGGAATAGCTCTCGAATTCTATTTTCTCAAGGTCAGTATACAGACAAACAAATGGTCATTTGCTTAGGTTTGTGTAAAAATGAGTTTTTAGTTACTAGAAGTTAAAATAAAAAATGCTTTCTTATTAATAGAATCAAAAGTGTAAGAACATACGTATGACATATGAATATCATGAACATTTTCTGGAAGAAACTGTATTTTATTGCCAAGTGTGGTGGCTCACACCTGTACTCCCAGCACTTGGAAGGCTGAGGCAGGAGGATCGTTGAGAGTTTGAGACCAGCCTGAGCTACAAAGTGAGCTCAAAGCCAGCCTAAACGGCATACTGAGACCCTGTCCCAAACACACACACACACACACACAAATACATTTTATTATGAGTTGAACTTGTATCAATTTTTGCATAAACTTCTAATATCAGCCTTGAAAATAACTAACAGATTGTCCATCTGTGTCAATATTATACAAGAAAATCCTCCTCGCATATCACTGTAAAGGATTATCACAACTAACATTTTCCAACATTTATATATCCATCTTTATAAAACATTATCAACAGAGTCTTTTAAAATCTGCAACACAGTTATAGAGAAAAATACTATACACAGATAAAATCTGATGGTCAGGCATGGTGCACATGCCTATAATCCCAGCACGTGGGTAAGTAGAAGCAGAAGATCAAAATAAGTTCTTGATCAGTCTGGGCTACATAAGTTCAAGGTCATCTGGATACACAGAAAATCCCTGTAAAATAAATTGGAGAAGATAATCTGAATATGTAGAAAATAAATGTACAGACTCAGATTTGACGCTATTAATTCTTCACAAAGTATTCCTAATACAACTACATATATATATATATATATATATATATATATATATATATATATATACTATCAGTGAAGAACAATAATTGTTACAAAAATCTACAATCTCTTGTGAGAAAAAAAAAAAGGACGGCACTATATTTTCAAATCTCTAATAAAAAAAAAAGAAAGAGAATTTTCCCTTTCCATTTTCCAGAATGCACTATGGAGTTAATCATTTAAGTCTAAACATGAGACAACATGTAGACATGCTGAATTTATAAGAAATATCAAGAAATGGTTCTGCTTCATTCTAACATGAAATTTGATATTGTTGGTAGTATAAATCAAGAGGAACAAGTGATTGATCACACATTTATGGTAGTAAATTGTACATTTTATGGGCCAAGTAAATTTGTTATTTTTAGGCACAGATCTGCAAAAATGCATTTCAAGCAGATATAAGGCAAAACTATGAAATAAACTACAAAATATAGGGGCCAGGGATTTAGTTCAGTAGCATAAGCACCTGCCTGGCAAGCTTGAGTTTGTAAGTTCAAACCCCGGTACCAAAAAAAAAAAAAAAAAAAAAAACCTACAAAATATAGGCAGGCGTGGTGGTTCATGCCTGTAATCTCAGCACTCAGGAGGCTGATGCAGGAAGACTGCTGTGAGTTTGAAGCCAGCCTGGGCCATATAAGTGAGTTCAAGGCCAAGCTGTACTACACAGCAAGACCCCTCTCAAAAACAAACAAAAAAAAAGCAGTGCCTGTTCACAATATATGCTGAAAAACAAAGAAACTACAAAATACAGAAGGAAGTATAAGAAAATTACTTTCTGACCTACAAAACATGGAAAAAATCTTCAGATATAACCTTGTAAATGCACGTGTTAATGCACTTTAAAAAGATATTAAAAGAATAACAGGGTTTCTGTTCAGCAAAGAATATCATTGATGAAATTTACCTGCAAATTAAAAATCATAGATGATATTTTCATTCTCTACAAGTGATAAATAACTAGAAAAGACTTTATTTAAAAAACTATCCTTAATACAAATATAAACATGTAACATAAGCAAGTAAATTACAAAAGGACTTATACAGAAAAGGGGGAGAAAGGCATAAAGGACAGAAAAAATAGAAATGAATATCAAGTCAAATTAATAAAATTTATCAAATTTGAAAAATCTGATGTTAGGAAGAGAAACAGGAAGTATTACTGACTGGTGCTGGTGATACACATAGGGTTTGTTTGATTTTCAAGTCATGCATGCCCTGCTCTAGCAAACATCCTCCTAGGCATCAGTGGCATTTTCTCAAATCCACTTCTAAGGCAGCAAAAAAGAGAATGCTTCCAGTGCATTTATATCACTGACAGAACTTGAAGAGCATGCTTTCTGATTAACTGCAGAACTGGCAAATAATGTTACATTCATTTGTTTTCTGAAGTATGAATCAACAGTGACTGAAATCCTCTCATATACCAGGTGCAGTGGACACGTAAGCTCCTGGATGACATGGTACCCTGAGAGGGTAAATGACCCCAAGAGATGCCATTAGTCTCTAGCTCTGTACCACAAACCCAAGCTGAGTGACACCAAAATTCCCAATCTGTGCTTACACATTTTTTCTTCTTCTCCCTAACTTGTAGCCTTTCTTTTTCTATTACAGCAAAAACCCACAAATGTTGCTGTACTATGACACAAATGGTGAGGGGTAGAGGCCAGACCAAAGGACGAGTGAACTGAAGCTCTCTCACTTCTGCCCTTCTGCAGAAGCCATCCCCATGGGCATCTCCTCCAGGGTGCCAACATGAAACAGTTGTGCACAGAGCACAGGGAATTCAGGACACCTCAGGGGAATTTCAGAGGGAGTAGACTCCAGTCACACGTGGCATACATAACAAAGGCTTATGGTCACTTCTTTCCCTAAAGAGATATAAGTCCCTCCAAAGGAAAACAAGCCCCAAGTCTTGTAGCTAACAGTTATAGGCAGATAATATTTCAGCTGATTAAGACAAGGAAGAGGCAGTGGAAAACACGAAAAGGCAGAGTAGAAAGCCAAATTCTTCTTCCAATTGCCACAACCAGCAGAAAATACAACTACAAGTGGAAGTGTACATGGTTGGTGTCTTACGATCAAACTGCTAAATCCTGGGTCTGATCACTGACAACTTCTATGCTATTCCTTGTCCTAGTGAAACCTTGTCCTAGTGAAAGAAACCAGCCAATATGACCAGAGGTGTATCTCTGAATAATAGTAAAACAAATAAATAACCAACCAAATCAAAGCAAACTAAAAACAAAAGCCAGATTAGTGCTCCCTCATCCAAACACTACTCATAATGTATTCCAGTTCATTTCCTTGGGAGAACCTGATCAACACCTGGTAAGATGCATATTCTACAGAGAAGTACTTTTCAAGAGTTGAAAGAATGAGTCTACACATGCGGCTTGAGGTACAAAGGGAAAATATCTTGATCAACCCAAAGGCAGTAGAAAATTTAATGTTTTGAAAATGCATGGAATACAGTTAATCTAGCAAACAGTGCTAAGATTTGCCTCCTTTAAAATTGATAAACACATTTATATTGACCTGTATTTGAGAAAGTGCATGTAACACATTAATAAGGAGAGTCAGTACCTTAAGCTCCCCACTCAACCTGCCATGTTTTTACCAGTCCCAACTTTCTGCCTTGGATGCAAGAACCCACAACATCTCAGACTTCAGGACATAATACCTGCAGACTTCAGCTTTCGCAAAATGCTTCTTCATTGACCTCTACCTAGCCCAACCCAGGGTAAAATATAGTATAAAACCACACCAGCCCTACTATTTATTGCCCTGGTTTTGGAGTACATGCAATTTAGTGTGTGTGCTACATCTTGAATCGTGAGCTCTGTTCCCTTGGGGTCCTGTCACTGACAGAGCAGGGAATCTGTGCTGCTGCCCAGCACCTTGTGCAAATACTGCACCACACACCACTAATGCACAAACACTATAAAACTCAAAATCAAAGCAAATTTTCCACTGAATACCTATCACCTTTTCACTCATGCTTAAGTAGTGGAGATTGAATTCAGAGCCTTGTACATGTCACACAAGTTAGCTGAGACTGGAGACACAGCCCCAGGGATTTTACTTTATGTTGATTCAGGTCTTTCCCTACTGTCCAGACTGACTTTGACATTGAAATAATCCTGCCTTCGTGTCCCAAGTGGCTGGATTCAGTGGGCAGTACCACACCTCACTGAATTTTCATTTAACCTACCCAGTAATCCTGGCTAATAGTGGTGATTAAAGAACCCGGATCTTAGCCAGGCATGGTGGCACACGCGCTCATCTCACACTACAAGGGGCTGAGACACTGTGGCATGGATAACATAGTGAAACCTGGCCTTAATTTTAAAAGTATTTAAAAATGTGGAGAATGTAGTTCAGAGGGAAAAAAAACCCAAGTTCAATCTTTTGTACAATAAAAACATCAACACACCTTAAAACCTTTTGTAACCTGGATATATTCTTTCCCAACACACTTCAATGTTGATATCCACCAATTTTTAAGCCAGACGAGGTGACAAAGTTTCCTACTCACCATTTCTTCCTCAAAAACAACTATGGATGGGTGTGGTGGAACACATCTCTAGTCTCAACACTCAGGAGACTGAGTCAGGACCATCACAAATTGGGCTACATAGAGAGTACAAGGCCATCCCGAACTACATAGGATCTTGCCTCCATAAATAAAGTTACCTGATTAGTAGTAACAGAACACATATTTATCTCTTATTTTTTCTCCTTCCTAATGTCTGTGATGTTTGATCTACTCTCAGATGGAGCCAGCACACAATTTCTTTTTGTCACACTAACAATTTGATCTCACGGGAAGACCTTCTATTGTACATGTGGATTTTACAACCATCACCATCCCTTCCGCTCCCACTTTCTCCTCCCATTTGCTTCTCCCGGCAGAGAAAACTCACTCATAAGGCTGCAGACCACACATTTAAGGCTGTACTCCTACTGCAGTACTCCTTTAATATAAAGCGTGCATCACCATTTTTCTTAAAACGATATCTACAAATAGTCCGCAGACTATAGCAATAATATGAGATGATATCCCTCTCTCTCTCTCCCTTTCCACTCCCATCAAATCACATGTCCACAGAGATGCCCGATTGAGTTTCACATTGTGTGTAACAGGGAGCCTCTTTCTGGAAGTGTGCTTAGCAGGGGAACTTTCTCCTGACCTTGCTAATACATTAATGTCCCCTTAAGTTTTTTCAGTATTCTAAACCCTATGGAAGGCCTCACTTAAATAGTAGGAGTCTCTTTGTTAGTAGCAGTTGGTAAACATTTGTGATAAATCTCTGTTGCATTGCTGTGTATATAACAGTTTGCTGGAGGCATGCAAGCGCTCCACCGCTGTCACATCACCAGAAACATGAAACATTTTTTTCTTGTTTTTTTCTGTTTTTCTGAGTTGTGTTTTGTTTTGCTTTTTATCTTTTTGAGACAGGGTCTCACTATGCAGTTCAGGCAGTTGAGCTCATTTTGTAGCCCAGGCTGGTCTCAAACTTGTCACAATCCATTCCCGCCTCAACCTCCCCAGTGCCGGGATTATAGTGTGCACCACAATGCCCGGCTTATTGTTTTTTGTTTTGTTTTGACATCGCTCTTGTTATGTAGTTCTGACTGGCATTACTCATCAATTACCATGAGTTTGGCAATGTGAGCACAAACTGAAATGTTAGCAACTCACTCTCATCACAGAGTGTTGGCCTGCGGAAATAAACTGTGACTTTGAGATCCTGAATCACAGATATTGATAAAATTGAAGTCCACCAGATCTGCTGGAGGGATGAAGGAAACCAGGGAACTAGCACCAGGGAATCACAGCCCCGTCAGCTTGACTTCCCACCTGAATCATATTCCTCACACACACCTAATCTCTACTCTCGGCTGGCGGAGAAGCAGCCGTGGGCTGCGGCTGCCTGAGACTGCACTCTAGGCTGACGGAGTAGCTATGGGGAGACAGGGTGTTAGGGATACAAAACAGAGCAGCCCCATCTTGGGTAGGAAGTACAGAGTCCACAGCGACAGAGACCAGGTAAAAGTCTGACTCTAGAGCATGCTGGGAGGCTCTGCTCCGCCACTGGGGTTCCTACCACTTCCATCCAGACCTCACCCCGCCCCCAGCCTGTGAAGGTTTGGGGCGTTCCTCCCACATCACCATTGTACTTGAGGGTTTACCAGGATCCTCCCACGCAGCCTACAGCCAGCAGGAATCCTGAAGCAAGGAGGTCTAGCTACCTGGGGCGGATCTCAGCATTGCGCTGAGGGGTCTGGGCTTTGGCACCAGGAAACAGAGCCCTCCTCTTCCGCTCACGGGATTGGACAGATCCCCCAACACTGATTGGCTCATGCTCCATCGCCCGCCCTCTGAGCCTAGAGCCTCCGCAGAATTGAATCCCTTACCAGAGTGGAGCTCTAGCGGGAGAGTGTAACCCAGACGCTTCTTGCCAGTTTGTCTCCCAGGATGCTGCTGTCCTAGCATGCATTGAAGCAGAATTTACTCCTGGCTTTGCAAAGCTGCTGCAGTCCTTTGGTTTCGTTTTGTTTCGTTTCGTTTTTAAAAGAGGATTTCGGGGCTGGGGATATAGCTCAGTGACTCAGCGCCTGCCTGGCAAGTGTGAGCTCCTCAGTTCAATTCCTGGTTAACTGCCCCCTTTATTACAGGCAGCTGAGCCAGTTACAAATATTATAGGCAGTCAGACAGGGCTAGGCCCTCGAAGAAGCTGGCACAGAGGACCAGATGTCTGATGACCTTGGAGGAGACACCTCTTGCTGAGGGCCAGATCTCAAGACAAAGGATCAAACAAATGCATCTACATCCTGGGGACTGATGTTCTAATTAGCTCACTCTCACCCTAGAGCCACTATCCCATCCTTCCAGGGGAAAGGTCACAGCTCCAAGAATGCCCGCTTCCTACGTGACTTGCTTTCCCATTTGTCCCTAATGTAATCAATTTTACCTGAACTATTGATCTTATTGGCTAACTATAGTTATGCCCCATCTTATGCCCATCTGCCTTGTGAGTTCCCAGTCTTCCCCCACCTTGAACCCATGGTTTTACTCTATATAAAAGTACCTAAAAAGACAGAGCCCTGGGCAACCCGCTCAGGACCCCCTTCTGTCTCTCTTCAGACAGAAGCTTTCTCTCAATAAATATATTCTACTCTTCACCTCTGTTGTTCCTAAAATGCATTCTTCGATTCTAGAGAACACGAACTTGCAGACATAGCAGGTCAGGAGTTTCACCCTCGCCCAAAAAAGGTCACGTATATCACCCTCATCCAAAAAAGGATGGGGTCTCTATGTAATTTAATCTGTTCTTAAACTCACTATGTAGTTCAGACTGGTCTTGAGCTCACTGTGATAGTCCTGTACCAGCCTCCTCAGTGCTGGCAAGGTGGTATGCTCCACCTTGCTGGGCCACTCCTGTCTCCTTATTGGAGACTCAGTGGGAGCTTCTTGACTGTTGCTCTTCCAAAAAGGGTCAAAAGTGTGCTAAGGGAGTTTCAGAGTTAATTCACCACAGAGAACTCACTACGAGAGAGCGAGAGAGCGTATCATGAGTTGAGACAAAGCCAGGACACAATGGAAGAAAGGGAGGCCCAACTGTTGTAAGAGGTGAGAAAATAGGGGTAAGATGGTTGGCTTCATGGACAAGACTTGCTCAAACTGTATCTCTTGATTTACTCATTGTGTGATAAGAAAAGACATGCCAAAAAAGGTGTGCAATTGCTTAATAAATGCGCTTCGTGGTTTTGCAGGGAAAACCTAAGGACTTCAGACTGTAAGTTCCCTGGGTCCTGTAGTTTTGTTCTCAAAAATTGAAACTCTACATCTTTCAACACATTAGTACTTCTAAAAGGAAAATATCACCTGGAGTCATGTGATACTTTCATATTTTGTTTGGCATGAAAGGAGTGTAGGATATTAGTATAACACCTTTCATTCACATCTGGTTGAGTCATAGATGTTTGATATTAGGAACCTTATTTTCTCCCTCTCCCTTATTCTCTGGCACATGTTTTGCTCAGTGCTTCCTCAGTTTCATAAGATAATTGTCTGTCTTTCTTCTTTTTTTTCCTCCTACTATGACATTTCTCCATTAAAGTCAAATGACAACCAACTTCAATCTCCTTTTATTTTTAAGTTTGTATACAGGTATTGTGTACATACTACACAAAATTAATAAAGTTAGCATAGGTGTCTGAAGAAAATAAACTGCCAAATGCATCAACCCATTCTTTAGAAGGGGATATAGATGAGTTTTCTCTGTGAATGCTCTTTGTAAATTCTTCTCGTATGATCCTGTTTTGGTGTGACTCCAGCACATCTTTGCATATGAAAACCACTTTCCAGGGAAAGCACCATACTACCCATTGAGAACCTCTGACATGACAAAATCTCCATACAACTTACAATGTCACCTACTTTCTACTCCTCTGTAGGTTGTGGCTCTCAACACTCCTTCTTAAGCTGTTCTAAGCAGCTGGAGGCAACACACCGGAGATCTATAGCCCATAAGGAACCAAGGTGATGGTCACAACACTTCTTTAGGCTCACTATACATCACAGCTTCAAGTCACCAGACTTAAGGCTGTGATCCCCACCAGTTTATTCATCTGCTTTATACCAAAACTGACAAGTTGTGACCTGTCTATACTCAAATCTTTGAATTAAATCAACATATTTCTTATTTTCCTTCTGTGCTTATTAATGAAAAAAAAGACAGTTGTAGGACACTATATATGGATTCAAAAGATGCAAGAACTGTTACTTATTGAAAAACAGATGCCATGAAACTTATTTCCATATGACAAATGTACAGAGAACAGCTCATTGAATGTGAATTGTCCACTTTTTCCTGTATATTGTTTGTTCCCTTGCCACTCCAGTTGATGTTCACAAGATACTCTGTGCCTAGTAATTTACCTTTTTTGTTTACCTTTTTAGAACAAACTCTTGATCCTCTCACAGGACAATAGCCTCATATAGTCATTTCTCTAGTCAAATCCTAATTATTTGTAAGTATCTCTTCATTTCAAATAGTGTAGCTACCTTAAGATTTTTCTGGAAGCTCAAACACATTCCTCTATTTCAATTGTTTATTTGAAATTGTGTTATGTTAAATATGGTGATATTTGGGGTGATCTCTGGGGACACATTTATTGTGGCTATTCTGCATAGCCTGTTACACCACAAGAATGATGAAAAAACACAGATGGTTACATTACTAGATTACAGTTTAAGAACTGAAACAAGGGCTGGGGATTTAGCTCAGTGGCATAAGCGCCTGCTTTGCAGGCGCAATGTCGTGAGTTCGATCCCTGGTACCGCAAAAAAAAAAAAAAAAGATTAAAAAAAAGAATTCTGAAACAAGACATTCAAAAACCCTCAAAAGGTCTTCTCTGCTTTGTATCATAATAAGATTAGTAATGGCTGGTGAACTGTTCATAATTTCTTGATGGAAAATTTTCAGAAATTCCACAGAAGTAAACAGTGCTTAAATGATGGAACTTGTAAAAATAATTTTTATTTTAATTAACAGTGGGATGAAAGGATAAGACTTATTCACTGAAACTATTCAAAGTGGAAGAGGGCTTAACACTGAGTAGATATTCAAAATCAAAAACCTTCATCAATGTACCAAAAATGTATTTATTTGTGATGGAAGCTATCTTGTTCATTGTATAATATTTCTCATCATCTGTGGCCTACAGTTACAAGATGCCAGCAAAATCCACTCACCCTCTGTCATGAGAAAAAATTTTCCATATACATCCACTTTTCTTTTTCTTTTTTTTTTTTTATTGAGGATCAAAGTCAGGACCTTGCACTTTCCAGGCAGGCATTTATGCCACTGAGCTATATCCCTAGCCACATCATATACTGAAAGCCAATGACCTAACATTGCACATCCAAGCTAGCTGAATATCAGGACGCATAGAATGGGCAAAACTTCCAGGATGCTTCCAAAGCTGAGAATTTTTTTCATTTCTCTAGTTCTACAATTCAAACAGTGTAGATAATTCTTCCCCAATGTTTTGAATTCTGCCATTGCAAAAGGAAAGGAAAAGGGGAGATTGTGAAGTACATCTACAAAGTTCCTATGAGAAAGATGACCATCATGTACTACAAACATATTTTCACACATAGATAGAAGTTTCCAAGGGATGCAGGGATGGGGAGCAGGAAGGAAGAAAAGGGAAGGAAATGAAGGAGGAGAGCAGAAATGGAGGCAGAGGTGTGGAGGTTAAAAATTTAGACGTGTCATGTACATGTACCAACTTTCCACAATGAATATAATCATTATGTACTCCAAACATATACCAAAAAAAAATAAATAAAAGTTACACTATACTGACAAAATAAACTGTTTTTGAGGGAGGAGTCACATCTAATTTTTAAAATTTTTATTAGTACATGTTTGTAATACCTAAGGATCACATTCATCATTGTGAGTACCTGGTACCTGTGTATAACAGATCTTAATTTTTTATATCCTTTCCCTTCCTTCCTTCACCTCTCCCTCCATTTCTTGGTCCCCTCCCTTTGCAAAAGATCTATCAACTCCTTTCCTAATAGCTGTCTTTTATTTTACTTTAGTTATACTTGAATTCTCATATAAAAGAAACCATGTCATATTTAATCTTCTATTCCCAGACTGTCCTTGATCTTGCCAACCTCCTGCCTCCACCACATAGGTAGCTGGGATTACAGTCACAAACCACTACCCACAGGCCTGTTCTCACAGTTACGTGTGTAGCTCTCAGAGTACTCATGTCCTATATTATCTTGTGAAAACTGAACAAGACTGGCAGGCAGTAGGACTGCTCCAATTACAGGAAATTATTTCAAGTCTGTCCCCTTCCACTCTTTCAAGGATACATCACTCAAAATAATTCCTTTGCTTCAACAAGAAATATACTGTGAACTGGTAGATAATTTTGATGTGTGCAATGAGGTCTCTGTAGAAGGCCAGTTGTCCAATGATACCTAGGTAATATCCAGATTCATTGTCTCAGATCCTGGCCAACTGAAACTGAACATAAGGGAACAACCTGATATTTATAGAAAACAAACTGAACCCAATAGCACGATGACCTCATAGTTCCACAGGAGCTAGGATGAAGTTGCTTTGGTTAGATAATATATCTTTTTTTATTATTAATTTTTGTGTTCAAGTGCTCTATGTTCTCTTTAAATCATTAAGGTCATTTTTTTTTTTGAAACATGGTCTTGCTAAATTTTTAAGCTGCCCGGGCTAACCTCAAATTTGTCACCTTCCTGCCTCAGCCTCTCAGAATGTTAGGATTACCAGCGTATGCCACCAGGCTGTAGTTTCCTGAAGCAAACTGGCCTACCCTGTTGGTCCTAGGTCCCTTCCCAGATGAAACCAGTGGGAAACCAGCGTCCTCTGGTCTTTCCCCACCCAAGTGACCCTTGTAGGGACCTGGGCCAGCTAGTTTGTCACCATGATCTGGGATGAACAAGGATGAAAGACAAACAGATGCAGAGTCAGTTTAGCATGCAGCAGCCAGGAGGTTCTCGCCTCCAGTGGACAGAGGAGCCCCAAGCACCTGGCTCGTCCTGCTCTTACTCACTGAGACGAGGGTACAAGCCATTAAAGTGGCACAGGATTCATCTGCCTTCCATTATCCTTTAGTCACACCCAGGTACACAACCCGATCTCAGCTGTATTGCCTTTGCCTTTGTGCGCACAGAGGAGGCTGATTAGACCTTAATTCTACTCTGGTCTCCCACAGTTTCCCTCCATGGTAATTAAAATTTACATGCGATGGATGTAATTTTTCAAAGACCTTCAGATTTAAAGTACAGGGAGTTATTAGTAAGTAAATACCTGTATTTCAAAATAAAAAGCAGTAAGTGTTTTTCATTTTATCAATATGATAAAGGAAGCCAAACTGACAGGCATACAGGAAACATTAATACACTTGGTTGCTTTAGTTTAGTTTAGCTTAGCCTAGCTTAGCTTAGCTCAGTTCAGTTTCGTGTTGTGGTACTGGGGATTGAACACTAAACCACAGCCCAAGCACCACACACACACACACACACACACACAATTGTTTTTTTATATACAGGATCTCACCAAGTCACTAATTTGCCTAGGCTGGGCTCAAACTTATGGTCTTCCTGTCTCAGTCCCCCAAACTGCTAGAATTACAGATATGTGCCACCCCATCCATCTTAATACAATTTTTGACATGTACTTCTTCACAAAATTCAATGTGTTCAAATATTTTCCATAAAACAATGTGTGATTTGGATGTAAAATATTGAAAAACCATGCTACCTGTAAGAGGTCATCCTTTGAGAAGTCTTGCTTAAAGTTTTAAGAAGTGCCTTGCATTACCATGGGCCCCATGCCCTGTTTTTCTGATTCACCCTGACTTGACTTCAATTTGGGATTCATGAGCTTCATGCAAGTGCATTTCACGTTTCACACAGCAGCCTGGGACTAAGCCTCACCAAAGTCATCCAAAAGGAATATTTTAAATTTTGTCATCATTATTCTCCATCTGTATCAGAAAAAGACTCAAGCTTGAGTCTTTTCATGTTTCTGTGCAACCTATTCTCTCAGCAAGAAATTTTTCTCAACCATCTTTAGTGGTCTGTTTGCATTAAGAGAAGGCACAGCCTTCATGAAACCAGTTCACCAGATGTTTCACTGTAAGCTTGCTTTCAAATTGGCTAGGAGGGAGGGTTTTCTGGCCCTCAGCTGTATGTATCTATACATATGTATGTATTTTTTATTGTTATACTCATGGATCAATGAGCTGTCTTCAGGCCTTTTAATTTCTTTGTTTTCATTAAGAATCTCAGTAAGTTGCCCACGATAGACTTAATATTGTGATGCTACCAATTCAGCAATCTGGCTGACTGGGACTGGAGTCCTGTACCTCCACTCCCTAGATCCTCACTGTCCTCACAGGTCCATGAACCATTGTAGGTCCTAGGTCACCAGCAGCTGGCTCTCACATTGCCGAATACATATTCACCAAGACTTTCTGGCAAAGAGAAAGCTCCAAGTGACATGAAATAATTTCTATAGGAATATATCCCTTCTCAGACAAAAAAATACTGCAAATACCATCGCTTGAATGAGAAATATTTTGTGAACCAATTGACAATTTTGATGGTAGATGTCAGGTCTGCGTAGAGTACCAATTATATCAGCCTCTACATCTTGGGTAGAAAATTCCCATTACTCATTTTATCAGATCCAGGCCAACTGGAACTGAATATGAATGAAATCTCCACTCATTTTTTATGTGCATTCTTATTCCACTCTTAGGTAGAACTACATGCATCTTCATGAGTGAAAATGACAGTCCAAAGGTCAGATAGTGTTTGTCTCAACATGATAATGATTGTGTCCAATTACTTTATGTTCCCTTCAATTCACTAATTCAATTTCTTTTGGGAGAATTAATATATGTTCATGGAAACATTTTTACCAAGAATATCCATATATTAATTTAATAACAAAGATTATCTCTGTATATACCAATTTTTCTGAGAAACTGAAACAATCTTTTCCTTTTTGTCAAAACATTGCAGACAGCTTTGTTGATATTGGAAAGCATGTAGGCAGCATTACTGTTTTCAATATTCACTTCTTTGGGGCATGTGTGGGGTGTACGTGTGTGTGTGTGTTACTGGGGACTGAACCCATGGCCGTCATACTGAGCAACATCCCATCCTAGCCTCCCTTTTTAAAAATATATTCTTTGTCTTGAGACAGAGTCTCACCACGTTGATAAACTGGCCCAGAGTAGGCTCAGACTTGCAGTCCTCCTGCCTCCACCTCCCAAAGTGCTGGGATTACAGGCATGTGCCACCATGTCCACGTTCTTTAAGTCTGTACCATCTGCCTTCAAGTGAGCAGGATATCGGACAGTGTCTACAGCATGGAGGCCTGGTTACCAAAGTTATAAACCATTCTGGGTTCTAATACCAAGGAAGGAGGGGACTTCTTCAAATTTCCATTACTTGGACCTCTTTCTTTAATATGACCTCCCAATGTGCCTTTTCAGGTGTTGGTTTCTTGCATTCCTCTGTCACGTCACGTAAATGCAATTATGCAAACACAGCTACCAGGGAAAGCTTACATGTAACAGAAAACAGCATATCATAAGTAGTAACTGTAATTTCTAATATTTTCCATAAAGATACATGTATGGATACATATATGCATGTGTAATTTTTTATATATAACATTCTAACAGAAAGTTCTGTTGATATAAGTGACCATACGTCTGACGGCCATGACTTGAAGAGCATGTGTGGTAGTCAGGACTGAAAACAGAGCCTTTTCACTGACCTAATCCCCAGTTCTTTTTTTTTTTTTAATTTAAGACAGGATCTCACTTAGTCACTAAATTGCCCAGGCTGGGCTTGAATGTAAGTCCTCCTACCCCAGCCTGCCAGGGGGATAGGATTACAGAAGTGCCCAGCAGAAGTACTGATTTTTCTTTAAACATACAGCCCGAGTACCATTGTCACTAGTTGGCCAGGTTTGACCTCAGACTCAGGAACTTCAAGAGTGGATGTGTAAGGGCACAATTATATGATTAACAAAGGCATAGTTATAGAATAACAAAATTATAGACATTTTACAGCAAGTTAAAATTAAATAGTAGCCTCTGCCTCTGTGCCTGCTGCCTGTTACATAAACACCCTGCTGAATTCAGTCAGCCCTGATGGTTTGGGTCCAGCTGCTTTTCTTCTTATAATGTGCTGGGTCAATTTGACTATTCTCAGCTTATTTTTCCCTTCATTAATATTGATTCCAACTGGCTTCAAGGACTTTGGTTGAGGCAAAGTAACCCAGTCAAAGATATTTTTTAACTTTGCTTGCTCCATTTGAACCCCCTCCCATATCCCCAGGATGTTCCTATGTTATTATAAACAATTCCTTTTAAGAAAATATATTTAGCGTTAGTTTTCCTGACAATATATGATTTAATTCAATCCATGTAACCAAGCATGTAATGCCTTGTACTTCCTGCTTGTAAACTATATTTAAACTGGATGCAAAACTGGCTCTTTGCTAGTGATTTGGACTTAGTCCCACTAGCCCACTGGCATAATAAAGTTGTCTACTAAATCCTCAGTGTAAAGAGTCTTCCATTTAGTTTGATATCCTTTATCCTACATCAGTTTTAGTATCCCTCTGAATCCAAAACCAGACAAGGATACAACTAAAAAAACTACAGGCCAAACTCTTTAATGAATAAAACTGCAAAAATTCTCAACAAGATATTAGCAAACAGAAATTTCAAAAGGATCATATGTTATAAACAAGTATCCCAGGTGTGTGTGTGTGTGTGTGTGTGTGTGTGTGTATATATTACCAGAAATTAAACTCACAATCTTGTGCTTGCCAGGCAAGTGCTGTGCCACTGAGCTATAACCCCAGCCCCTTCCCAAGGACAATTCACCACACAACAAATCAATTAATGTATTACACCATAAAACAGAAGCAATGACAAAAATTACATGATCAATCAATAAATACAGAAAAAGTTTTCACAAAGTCCAACATTCAGTAATGATTTTAAAAAACTGAAGAAAATAGGTACTGAAGAATCTTAGCTCAACATGAAAGCCGTTTATGATAAACCAATGGCCAACACCATACTAAATGGAGAGAAGCAGAAAGCTTTTCTCTAAAATCAGAAACAAGACAGGGAAGTCCACAATCACCACTCCTATTCAATTTAGTATTCAAAATACTAGCCAGAGCAATCAGGCAAGAGAAAAAAATAAAATGGTTATGTATAGGAAAGGAAAAAAATCAAGTTATTTGAAGATGATATGATCTTTTACACAGAAAACCCAAAAAGTCCACCAAAATACTTAGATTTTTTTTGTACCAGGAATGTATTTTAAACTCTTTTCCTATATTTGAGAAAAATTTTACTATGATTTCTATAAATATATATTAGTAATTATATCCATGTTATCTTGTAACATTTCTCTAACTCCAATTGACCTTAGGTTAGTTCTCTTAGTGTCATCTACTAGCTGCTGAATGCTTTTTCTGTTTTAAGTGCTTCTTCAGAATTCACTATTTTGTCCTCAATTTCAGATGCTCTGTCTTCACATTGGTTGTTTCTTCAATTTATGAATTCTATTCAGTTTTTTTCCAAGTATTTCTGTCTTATATATTTTTTAGTTTTATATTTCTATTGAATCTGTCATTCAGGTTTGAAATATTTTGGCCAACTCATTCAATTTTTTTTACTTATTTCTACTTAATTCATCTTGGGCATATTGACTGATAATGCCATGAATCTTTGGTTCATTTTCTCTTTGAACTCATAAAAAAATGGGCAAGTGAAATAAAGAGACATTTCACAGAGGAAGAAGTACAAATGGCCAATGAATATATGAAAAAATGTTCAACATCTCTGGCCATTAGAGAAATGTGAATTAAAATAACACTGATTCCATCTTACTCCAGCATGAATGGCTATCACCAATAAATCATAAAACAACAAATGCTAATGAGGGTGTGATGAAAAAAGGGTGCCTCCTGCACTGTTGGTGGGAATACAAAATAGCACAATTATAGAAATCAGGATGGAGATTTCTCAAATAACTAAAATGAGATATTCCATATGACCCAGATATCCTCTTCCAAGTATCTTTCCCTAAGTGTTAAATACATCATACTATAGTAATACATGCATACCAATATTTGTAGAAGCACAATTAATAACAGCTAAGTCCTGAAAGCACCTCATATATCCATCAACAGATAATTTGATAAAGAAAATATATATAATAGAATACTACTTGGCTATTAAAAAGGAAAAATTTGAGACATTTGTAGGAAATTGGATGGACCTGGAAAATATAATGTCCAGTGAAATAAACCAGACACACAAGCTTAAATACCGTATAATATTTCTCAATTGAGTAAGGTGAAATACAAACAGAATAATAAAGGGTGAATAGACAGAGACTAGGGAATGAATCTCTTAAAACTAGGAAGAAAATCAAAAGACCAAGAGGGAGTAAGAGGAGAACAATCAGAATAAAATTATGCCTAATAACCTCAATGCATGTAATCATTATATGCCATAAATATGGGCTAATATTAATAATATCAACAAGAATGAAAATGAAGAAAGGGGAGTTAGAGGAGGGTGAAGGGAAAGAGGGGAGACAAGAGGGATGGGGATTTTAAAAAGAAACAAGTTGTATTATATAGATGTACCCATCCCAAGATGATTGTAAATTTTATGTCGTAATGTAGTAATATGTAGTAATAAAAAATTGTAAAATATTATGGTACTGGCATGCAAACAAACATGTGGATCATTGTTTCTGCAGAGGATGCAGAAAAATCACAGACACACCTAGCCGTCTGATCTTTGACAAAGGGACCTAAAACATACTCTGGAGGAAAGATGGCCTCTTTAGCAAATGATGCTGGTAAAACTGACTCTCTACATACCAAAGATTAAAAGTATACCCATACCTCTCACCATGTACTATACTACAATCAAAATGGATCAAAAATCTAAATATTCAGACCGAGCACTTAACCTCCTGGAAGACAACACTGGTAAAACTCTTGAAGTCATAGGCATGGGCAAGGACTTTCTGAACAAAACCCCAGTTGCATAAGAAATAACATCAAGAATCAACAAGGGATCATATCAAATTAAAAGGCTTCTCCACATTGAAGGAAATGGAGTGAAGTGGCAACCTATAGAATAGGAAAAACACCACCTATACCTTGAAAAGTGCACTAATATCTAGAATGCATGAAAAAATAGATTAAAAAATTAGATATCCCAAAATAAAAGGCCTAGCCAAAAAAAATGGGCAACTGAAATACACAAACACTTCTCAGAAACAGAAATACAAGACACACAGATAGATACATAGAAAAATGTTCAACATTGCTAAGTATAAAAGAAATGTAATTAAAACTACACTGAGATTTCATCTTGTTCCAGAAAGAATGGCCATCATTGCCTGGCAAGCATGATGTTGTGAGTTCAATCCCCAGTACCAAAAAAAAAAAAAAACTAAAACTAGAGATTCCACTTGACCCAGTTATTCTCCTACATATCTTCCCAAAATACTGTATATTAAAGACATCATCCATCATTATAGTGATACATGCATACCCATTTTATAGAAGCACAATTTATAATAGCCAAATCTTGACAGGAGCCTATATGTCTATCAACAGACAAATGGATTGGGCCGGGGATTTAACTCAGTGGCTTAAGCGCCTGCCTGGCAAGTGCGAGGTTGTGAGTTCGATCCCTGGTACCAAAAAAAAAAAAAAAAAAAACCAGACAAATGGATTAAAAAAAGTGATATTTACACACAACTGAGTACTACTCTGCCATAAATTTGAGCCATTTGTCAGAAAATGGGTTAGCCATGAAACCATAAGGTTAAATGAAGTAAATCAGACACACAATCTTAAATTCCACCTGGTTTATCTCACATGAGAAAGCCAAAGTATACATAAAGTAAAAAAATAAATAAATAAAAATAGAATAAAACAGAGTTAGGTCTTTTTTAAATGATAAAGGAACAGGAAATGGAGGGAGGGAGGAAGGAGAAGGAAAAGGATATATAAAGAATTAAGATGTGTTATGTACAGTTTACATATCTAATACCCAGGTGAAAGTAGTCATTATATATCAGAAACATGTATAAATAAATCAATAAATAAATGTAGGGTTTCACATACTTACATGAACCTGTATGCAAGACACACTGAAGACTTCCAAAAATTGTTTGGACCCTGTCATGCTTCTTTGTCATCTATCTTGGGTAGAATTTTTCCTCAAGCACCTTCAGCTCTACTATGGTTTTCACAGAGGGTAGGCACTAACAAACTGGGCTCAGAGATTTTTATGGCTTTTATCTGGATGTTTCCCCAAAACCTCATGCATGCATAGGTGGGGTTTTTAGAAGGTGGCTTCATCATAGATGTGTGATATTGGATTTAAGGTGGTAGCACTGAATTAGTCCATTAATTGGTTTAGCATAGTTCTCAATGTGGCTGACTGGAACTACTAAAAACAGAAGCCCCACCTCAGTGTGGGTGGTGCCAGCTAATAGGTTCGTACCCTGAATGAAATTAAAGACACAGTGAGTCTTGCTTGTTGTTGCTGCTGCTGGTCGATTCTTCTTCCCTGCCCTGCCATGAATTGTATCTCCTCTGCCTTGCCACAGTGCCTCAGACATAGACAACTATGGGCTAAAATCTCTAAAAAAGGTGAGATAAAATAAGCCCTTCCTCGTTTAGCTTTGAGTGTTCAGTATTTTGTCTCATCAATGAGAAAGTAACCAAAGCAAAGGTCCTTAAACTAAAGCTCATTATTAGTGATTCTAGCCATAAGGAAGGGTATCCCAATCCATACAGGCATACTTCTAATCATAAAGCTTTCTCAGTCTGAGCTATGTTCCTTGTCCCTGTAAGAAACTGTGTCCCTGTGTTTTCTATCAAAGAATATAAACAGGAGTACCTCTGTCTTAGACACTAGTACACCCTATATAGCCCCTCCTGAGCACACTAAAATTATAATTAATGACTGCTCTGTTTAAATTCTAAAAACGTAGCTACAGACCAAGATAGTTTCTTAATAGCCAAGGACCTTCTGTTTCCCACACCTGTCTTCTCTCCTGCTCCTCCTTCCTATCAGCAACCCTTTAGACCCTCCCCTTGTGCTACTTAAATTAGCCAACTTCAATAGACTGTAAACCCTAGAATTCAGCAAATGAATTTACAGGATAGCCACATTAGGGCTGAAAGTCCTTCTTCCCTGCTGCTAACTCATACTTGCACCCTTCTACAGCAGCAAAATGCCTTGTAAAGCTTCTTAGAAACACTGACTTTGTCATCCTTATCTCCCATTGCCTTGAAAGGCCACTTTCCACTTTGGCATGTTTGGACAGAGGAGTCTTCCTCAAGCTGAACCCAGGAAGAAAGTTCAAGAGGCCTGGAGACATGCACCCAAGCCCTGCATCTGGTTTTGAGGCCCAAAAATCATCCTAAGGAATGACAGGAGAAAAGAATAGCCATTAGCCTCATGGCCACTGTGTTTGTTTGTTTGCTTGTTTATTTGTCTGTTTGTCTAGGGCAGGAAGAACCTAGAAAGTTTCTGTAGAAAGAGTTCCCAGAACACAGAAACACTACCACTGAAGCCTGTGTAGTGCCACTCCCAAACCACTTTATTTTCTGGGTCTCCTTCCCAGACACCTTCCCAGAGGTCCTCTCCTCTGCCTATACCCCCAACCTGTCCTTGAGTACTCACCTGAGGGTCCCTCAGTGACAACCATGAGGGTGGCAGTGCCTGTTTGAGGCAAGCCCATTCCATGATTTAGAAAACAGATCCTGGGTCCCATCATATCTCAGTTGGTACCCTAGCCTCTCCTCTTGTAAAGAAACTTCTAAAACTTATGACCTGACAGTGCATTAAGTGCAGGAAAGGCAAGCTCAGCCCATTTAGACTCAGCTAGCCTTGAGATTCCAATGCCAGCTAAGACAGATATAACTAAGCCAAAAAATACATCTTGTTCTATTCAGTTGCTTCAAGGACAGACTGGATCAGTTAAAGACAATGATTGATTCTATTCATTCACTCAAGCCCCTGACCTTCCTGCTGTATGATAAGAAACCACCTTCAGCCCAGAACAAGTCTGCCTGACAACATATGATCCAGACTGTGTAACCAATTATAAAATAAACTGCTACCAGCTTTTTGTACTTCCTGCCTAAAATATATATAGGTGTCTGTTTAACCCCAAGATGGGGCTGGTGATTTGGAACTCAGTTTCCCCCAGCCCACTAGCATAATAAAGAGTTGCCTTCCAATTCCTTGGTGCCTATATGTCTTCTATTTGATATGGCCCTGGTTTTTCTGTAACACTTTTATTGTCTATATTTCTAATTTTTCCAAGCCTCAGTTTTCCTATCAGTACAATGAAAAAATAACTGCATCATAATAATTAAAAGAGTATGGCTTGAGTGTAGCTCAATGTATCTAATATGTGGAATGCATCAGGTCCTGAGTTCAAACCTCAGCAGCAAAAACACAAGATTAAATGAGCTCATGTATCCTGCATGCAGAATATTGTATCTGGCACATAGGATGAATACATGTTTGTTTATTTATTTAAGGAAGTTCTTGTATTTGGGAGAAGTTGTTTGACAAGAAATTCAGGTTAGCTGGGCGTGGTGGTTCATGGCTATGATCACAGCACTTGGGAGGCTGAGGCAAGAGGATCACCACAAATTCAAGCCCAGCCTAGACTACATAGTGAAATCCTGTCTCAAAAACAAAAAACAAAAGAAACTCAGGGTAGATTTCCTATCTTAGGAAAGAGAAAAACTTGCAGTGTAGGGAGATGCAAAAAGAGATGCTGTTGGTTATGTCAGCCACAGGGTCACCTCTAAGGTGCTTCCAGGCTTCAGGAGGACTCAAACACACAAAGGTTTTATATAAAGCAACAAGACAGGGCCAGGGATTTAGCTCAGTGGCACAAGGACCTGCCTGGCAAGTATGAGGTCATGAGTTTGATCTCCATACCAAATATATATTATCTTTATATATTATTATTCTATTCTATTATTATTATAATAATATATTATTATATATTATTTTTATATATTATTATTCTCCACTAAAGAAAGAAGACAGGCAAATAGACTAGGCTTGATGGTACATTCCTGTAATCCCAGCACTGGGGATGAGTTCATAGTGAGTTTTGGCTACCTAGTGAGTTTGAAGCCAGGCAGAACTACATAGCAAAACCCTGTCTTAAAAAAAAAAAGGCCATTATTACTCTGTGTGTGTTTTGTGTGTGTGTGTGTGTGTGTATGCAGATATGTGCACCAGGGATGGAATTGAGAGCTTCAAGCATACTACACAAGTGCTCTTACACTGAGCTATGTTTTCAGTTGGTATCACCCAATATTAAAGTACTTCCATCGGTAGAAGCCTCTGATATCTAATAAATCTTACATATTGCTGATTCAGTTCACCAAAGTGTGTCTTCAGTTCATTTTATTTTCGAGGACAGAATGTTTATCCATATAATCTCTTCCAAATTATAAAACTGTCATGAAATGGATGTATCTCCCTGTCTTAGTTATTTTTCTCATTGCTAAAACAAAATACCCAAGACCCAAAGTTAAAGGAACAAAGGTTTATTTCAGATCACAATTTGTAGAGATTTTAGCTCATAGTGAGCTGACACTGCAGCAGTGTGGTAATGGCAGAGGGGCATCACAGAGGAGAAACAGACCATGGCAGGCAGAAGGCAGGAATGCAGCAAAGCATGGAAGTAGTGAGGAAGCAGCAGCAGCCTGCATGTCCCATTTATCCCTTCTAGGCTACCTGCCCTTTGGGTGGTGCCATCCACACCCAGGGGACTCTTCCAACTACCCACACCCAGAACTATGCCAAACCAATTAGTGGACTGATTTAATAATCACACACCCTTAATCTCAGTATTACACACTTGATCCCATCATCCAGCCTATCTAGATCCAGAGACCCTGAAAGGCCCCACCTATAACTACATGCGGCTTCAGGGAGACATCTAGCCCCTTTTATATGATTCTGAGCTGTTTCACTTTTATCTGTAAGAATATCTACATACTTAAAAGGCTCTCAGGTGCCATAGTAGGGCTGGACCAGCACACACAAAAGCAGAGTGGCCAGAACAGAAATTCATCAGGTCGGCGCACACTTGTGATCCCAGCACATGGCAGGCTGAAACACAAGGATCACCACAAGTTCCAGGCCAGCCTAGGATACATAATGAGTTCAAGGCTAGCCTGAATTACATAATGAGACCCTGTCTCAAAAAACAAAGAAAAAAGAAACAATTTACCAGGTCTCTCACATTTCTAATAACTGGGCTCAAGCACTGCCTTTCAGAAGAGCTTCATCAGCACTCACTGACTGAGTAAAAGAAAGACAAAATAAAACTGAATACCAAATTCCTCAAAAAATTAAAAATACAAGTAACATTTGGGGTTTAGGGATGTGGCTCATTGGTAGAACTCTTGCCTTGCATGCACAAGGCCCTAGGTTCAATTCCCAGCACTATCACCTAGATCCAGAGACTTTAAAAAGCCCCACCTATGACTACATGAGGCATCGAGGAGACATCTGGCCATACCACTCCTAAGCTCCTTTCATATGATTCCGAGCTGTTTCACTTTTATCTGTAAGAACATCTACATACTTAAAAGGCACTCACATGCCATATATTTGTGTTGGGAACCACTAATTCACAATTGCTAACTTTGCATATTTCCCTAAGAGATGATAAAATGGAGGCTTATCAATACCTCCTATTTGAGATTTCCCATTGACTCTTCTAAGTATATGATAATCTACACCCTTTTGAGTCTGAGTCTTCTGCCAAATTGTAATCCTTTGCTAGCCCCACCTATCACTGTATAGATCTAATAAGTAGTGACTGCTTTGAGGGTGGAGGAGGACTCACCTAGAGACACTGACTTCCCAGCCATTGATGCAATACTATACTTTTTGTTTTTTATTTTTCTCACTATACTCTTAAGACAGACAATCTAGACACTGCCGGACTCCCAATATTTGGCACCCAATGTGACTAGAATGCACAAATTCAAGCCACAACAACCACGTATCAAGGTGCTGACAAACCACCGGACCTTGCATGACAAAATTAAAGGTAAATAGATCATTTTACTAACTATATAACTCAGATGA
This sequence comes from Dolichotis patagonum, assembly GCA_004027295.1. NCBI lineage: Eukaryota > Metazoa > Chordata > Mammalia > Rodentia > Caviidae > Dolichotis > Dolichotis patagonum. The sequence continues at coordinate 4,351 of PVJX010020338.1, read as the reverse complement.
AATTAGCAAATAGGAATCTGTTGTAGTTGTCTGTTCATCAAAGGGAACCATGGGACAATCCTATTCTTCATCTGCTGAAAAGAAAGAATTGAGGCAATTGGTTATGATGCAGACATCAAAGTCCCATCAAAATATATTTGTCTATTGCTCCATCAGATAGTGAAATTCTCTTTCCTTTTCCAAAGTAGGCACACATAATATGAGACTTTGGGATAAAATAGGTGAGAGGTTTTATTTAGCTACAATCTAAATTTTTAAAAATCCACCCAAAAAAATGATAGCTACATATCAACCAGTGAAAACGGCCTTCTCATCATTACAATATAAGTTAGAAAAAAAGCAGACCAACAACCGGTTACCATCACAATACACACTAACTGTGCTGACAAAATGCTTATAAATGAGGCAAATGAAATGGAAAAGAGCCCTGATATAAGGATAATGAGAAAGCCAGATCATCATGATAACATGATTCCCAGTGGGTTGCTGGAGAAAAACAAAGTGTGTTTTTAAAAAGATAGATAATCAAATATATTCACTTTTGCAAGATATTCATAATGAAATCCATAACTTTTCCAGTTTACTCCCACACTCAGCTTTGTGCTCTGCACCCTATTTGGAAAATAGTGCTTCTGCTGCTGTGCTTCCTACAGCACTCCCCTCCCCCATACCAAGAACTCAGATCAGAAATAATCCCTCTCCTTCCCCTCCCCTGAGGAAGCCAAAGTATAATGACATGAGACTATATCCACAGGCATTATGCTTTCCAGTCACAGAAGAGACAGATCTAGAACACCCAGCTCATAAATGCATATGCATGCAGCTTTTAACCTTTTATCCTTAAAAGAATTGAGGCAGAATGTGCTTGATAATGGAGTCCAGGGTCCATCTACTCTTGGTTGCTTACACAACATAATTCAAGGCTTCCAAATGGTGCCAGGTGATGTAACCTATCTTGTTCACACATGTCTATCATTGGCACAATTCCTACATTTTAAATCACATTTAAAGACTCTGACTTCAGAACAACCTCTGAATAATCAAGATAGTGAGGATGAAAACTTACAAGCTATTATTCAGGAAATGTTATCTGGCATAGGCAGATATGCTGATTTAAAGGTTCAAACACACACCCAACCCGTTCTTTTCACACAGTGCAAAGAACTACTACTTGGAGCACGAGTTTCTGTCCCACAAGATAGTACACTCAGTAAGTCCTTTACCCAGATACTCCAAGGTCCTACAGAAACTTACACCCAGTTTGTAGCTAGATTGCAAGAAGCTATAAAAAGACAGATTTCTCACGACAAAGAAGCTTAAATACTCCTTCATCAATTAGCCACTGAGAATGCCAATGAGGAGTGTAAATGAGCCTTAGCCTCAGTGCTCCATACTAAAGACTTACCTACTTACATACAAGCATGCCAAAATATTGGATATCTACTCTCACACTTCTGCACTTATGGCACAGGCTATTATCCCAACATCTTGGCCATAAGGCTGATGTGATCAAATGTTTTAATTGTGGCAATCAAGGACACACTTCCCAATGCTGTTCAGAGAACCTATGAAAACACCAACCCCCTCAGCTATGCAGGCTATCACTAAACCAGACTCCAGTTTACTGCACACTCCATGTCCATGCTGCATGAACAGTTTTCACTGAGCAAAAGACTGTAAGTCTAGATTTCATAAGGATGGCACATCCCTGCTTCAGGAAAATGGAGAATCAACCTTTCCCAGGCCAGACATAAACACAGGGAAGGTATCAAACAGTGTCCTGCTATCCCGTGTACAGTTGAAGCAGTTGCATCCAGTCCAAACCCCAGACCAACATCGGTTCATCTGCTGGGATGAGTACAAGGCATGACATTAAATCATCCCTTCTGCAAAGAACCACCCAGAGTGCAGGATTAGATTTACCAGCAGCTTCCTGTATTCATTTATTGGGGAGGAGAAACCAGTTTTAATTCCCAATGGAATCTATGAACTACTGCCAGAAGAAACCATGGGATTAGTTATTGGAAAATCAAGCTTAATTTCTAAAGGAGCTACTATAAGTCCTACTATAATAAATACTGATTGTCATCAAGAAATATCAGTTGCAGCATGTTCCACTGACATATGAGTGATTGAACCTGGTGGTATGATTGCTCAGATTTTACTCTTTCCCACAATCAATTCATCTCCTGCTCTCTACTCCTTGAACAATCATATAAACATCTCAGCAGTATCATGAAGTGCTATACCACTTTTGTATGCTGGCCCAGATGGACAGACAGATATTATAACACTATTTACTGCCCACATTCCCATCAATTTATGGGGCAGAGCCCTTAGGGGAGAGTGGGGCACTGTCCTAGTTACTTCTGTCTCTCAGAAGTGCATATCACCAGCTAACAAGATGAAGGCTAAGCAGGAAAGTCAAGAAAACAAAGGTTTGAGTAAGCCTCTAATAAAACAAAGTAGATCTGGAATTGGAGATGAGTCAAATTTATGGCAAGGGCCATTGGCAATTTTCCACCTATTTCTGCACTGCCAATTCAGTAGAGAACTACAGAGCCAAAATGGGTTTCTCAATGGCTCCTAACTCAGGAGAAGTTAAAGATTTTATCAACCTTAGTAGAACAGCAGCTACAGTTAGGTTATCCTGAGGCATCTGTGAACTTGTGGAATACTCCTGTATTTGTAATTCCAAAAAGACCAGGCAAGTGGAGATTAATACAAGATTTGAGAGCTGTAAATGCATGCATGCTGCCAATGCATTACAACCAAGTGTTACTGTAATCCCACAACACTGGCCTGTGGTTGTTATTAAATAATTAAATGTAAATAGACTGACCCCTTTTAGGCAGTATATCTGACCCAAAATATTGAGACCACTTCTTTTCATTCCACAACTGAGCCTACTTTCTTACAACTATTTTTAAAACTACAGAAAGTGGCTGGGGGAGAGACAAGATGGCGGACTGGTAGGTAGCAGGAGAGAGACCCTCTCTGAGAGAGACAGCTCAAATGCCAGAATAAAACACCCTGGAGAGACCCAAACAGAGACAGATAGACTATCACAACACAGAAAGAAACTAAAGCGCAAAAACCCACTCAAATAAGAGGTCCTGGGGCTACTATTAGTGAAGATAATATCAGCGAGCACAGCACCTGCCTCGAGACGCCTGAATTCCGCCCGACCGGAGCAAGCGATCCACGCCGAAGCGACTGGCTTGAGCCGCCGAAGCCCGGAGCTGAACGGCCCAGCGTGCAGCTCGCCGGGACCGGCACTGCACGCGACCCACCCAGAGGCGCCATGGATTCCCACCTCAGCCGCACTGAGGTCGGAGGTCGGGCAGTCCAGCGGTTCTCAGGGACACAGTGAGTGATGAGAATGGGACCCTCCCCCGGGAAAGGGGAAACCGACTGGACAACATGTTGGATTTGGGCAGGACAGCCCTAACTCCATAAGGAAGTGGCTTCAGCTGGTTATTCCCCTCGCCGAGTGGATTGGTGGAATCTGCTTGAAATAGGCCACGCCCCTGGCGGGGACCCAGTTAATTCCCTGAGATCAGTGCACACTGACACAGTGAAGGCCTGCAAAGGTTGACTGGCCCAGAAGGGAGGAGCTAGCACACACTGCCCGTGGGTGAACTCTAATCTCTGATAACCTATTGAAGAGGGCTAAAGCTCCTAGCCTGCACCCTCTAGAGGAGCCTTAAACAACAAGAAAAAGGTCTGGGAATTACACTGTACACTTGTATGGAAGGAACCAAAAACATGAGTAAAGGGAGAAATAAGAAAACACTCCCAGCCCCCAACCCTGAGAACATTGATGCAGGAGAGGTAAATACAAAAGAGACTGAGGGCAGCAAAAAAGCAACATCAAACACAGCATTAGCGGACATAAAGAGATATATTCAAGACCTCGTAAGCGGGACCAAAACTGAAATATTAATTCAAATTAAACAAGAGATAAGTAGATTAATAAAAGAAGGGCTGGGTACCTCTCAACAAGACACACACAGAAGAATAGAGGAACACAAATGGAGAGAAAAATTTAATGAAGAATTCAGAAAAAACCTAGAATTTATGAAGCAGATTCAAAGGGATTATCAGGAAACTAAAGACTCAATAGAAAGATGGCAAAACTGCTTGAAAGAGACCAAAGAGAGACTATCAAAAATTGAACACAGGCTTGCAATGTGGGGTCATGAAAGGGAAGATCTCTTAAAAATAACAAGGGAGCAGGCAGTAAAGTTACAAAGACTGGAAGATGACAAGAGGATCTATAACTTAAGAATAAAGTATGTGAATGAAGAAGCAGGAATCAAACCAGGGGAATTACAAAGGCTATTCACAG
>PVJX010020337.1:0-33471 GCA_004027295.1 Dolichotis patagonum | reverse complement strand
AGACATAAATTTCAAAGCTAGACAATTGGAGATATTCACTCTCTATCATATTGACTTTTGTTTTCTTCCAAATAGTTGTCCATATTGTCACATACAGGGAATTCACATGAAACAACCTAGTATGGAATTGATCTGAGCAGGATGAGGAGGGCATTACAGGTCTTCAAGACCAGACATTAGGGAAGCCGTGAATGGCTGTTATAATGTCTCGCATTCTCCTCAAAACAACTGTCCATACCTTCATGTGTGTTGAACTTAGACAAGGCAAAGCAAGCTAAGATCACTTTGAACAAAAAGTAATTACATTACTCATGACATTATGGAATCAGCACTGGGTATTGTAGTGTCTCTTTTTTTTTTCAAAGTAGTTGTTAATAACAGCAAATTTTACTAATACATTAAGGAAAACTGAATTAATCATGGTTTTCTAATTTTATGTCATTGAGATTTTTAATGATATAAGGGAAAAAAGGTCCCAATAGTTTTTCTTTCTTTTTGGTACCAGAGATTGAACTCACAACCTCATACTTGCCAGGCAAGCACTTAAACCGCTGAGCGAAATCCCCAGCCCACCTCCATAGTGTTTTCTTTCAGTTTTCCCCTCTTCATACTTTGTTTGTCATTGTTCCTAGTCTCGTTTGTTTGCTTTGGGGGGAGACTGATTTGAGATAGAGTCTCAAGCTGGTCTTGAACTCGCTGTGTAGCCCGGGCAGGACTCAAACGTCTGGCAACTCCTGCCTCAGCCTCCTGAGTGCTGGGATTACAGGTGTGCACCACCACACCCAACACTCTGCTTTTTTATTTTTTTGAGATAGGATCTTGCTGTGTAGTGCAGTCTGTCCCCGAACTCATAGTGATCGTCCTGCCTCAGTTTCCCCAGAGGTAGCATTACAGGTGTGCAGCATCACACCTGGCTCTTTTTCTGTACTTAAATCAGCATTTTAAGATATTTGTTCAAAGAACAATAAAACAATATAAAGTTTTCTGAAGTTGTAAGAGATGTGACCAGTAGTTTTCCTGTTTTGGCAGAGTGGAATGTGTGTTCCTAAGCACCAGACATAATTGGACTAACAGTTTTTTCAGGTGAAATCAGCTTTTTACTTGGTTTGTTTCCATTGAGACATGCACTTCTCTGTTACTGCCCGTGTTGCCCTCCTTCGTGGGAGCCTCCCCTAGCACATGTGCTAGTGTGCTGGTTAGGATGGGAACTGTTTCTGGCCTTGATTTTTGGTCCTTGGGGGTCATTTAGGTTTGATGCTGGGGTCAGGTGCAGTGTCAGGTGGGTTGTCACTGCTTGAGCTGTGCTGGTTCAGACCTACACAGGGTCCCACACGCTACCACTGCTCTATGGGAGTGGCCATTCACATCACACCCATCACTCAGTGTTTAGTGGAGAAAAGTCACTTGGCTTTTTGGTTTGAACAGACAGTTGTATTTACTTCTTTCATTTCTTTAGTAGCCTAAGAAAAACTATAGCAAAGATAACTAAGCCAGATAGTCTGATGGTCTGTTAGGAATCACCTTTTAAGTGTTTCATTTGGAATTTAGGATGTAAGGATAAATACTTTAAAAAACTTCTAAATGAGTCGGGCATGGTGGCACATGCTTGTAATTCCAGCATTCGGGAGGCTGAGGCAAGAGGATTGTTTTGAGTTTGAGACCAGCCTGAATTACAAAGTGAGCTCAAAGCCAGCCTGAAGTGCATAGTGAGACCCTGTCTCAAAAAAAGTTGAAAACAAAACCAAACTGCTAAATGAATTTTTTGAATTTGTCTTCTGAATTGTCCTTTCTGGGGAAATTGACATTTTCCAATTTAATAATATGAAGGAAGATGTTGAAACATCCGTTAAGTCTTTCAGTCTGAGCTAATGCAGTCACAAATGCTTAATTTACAACTATAATTAAGAGAATATAATGTCCGTCCCAGTAAAACAACTTAACTGATTGATCGATGGAAGAAGATGTGAACAATTGAAACCATGACAAATGTCTAAAAGCTAAAAATGTTAAAAAATGTCTTCCCCATATCTACCTTTCTTATTAGCTAGTTTTAATATTCAGTGGTATAATAATAGAATATTTACAACAATAAATATTACTATAAGTTGAGTAACGCTACTTATTGTATTTGTAAATATTTGAACTTTCTTTTTCTGCTGTGGATTGAACTCAGGGTTTGTGCATTGCCAGCTAGGCAGCAACCCTAGGCAAGCTTAAACTTGAATACCATTGTGTTACACACGAGAAACTGGAACTTCATGGCTGGGTGTGGTGATACCTGCCTGTAATCCTGCACCCTGGGAAGCTGAAGCAGGAGAATTGCAAGTTTGAGCCCAGTCTGAGCAGGTGACTTAGTGAGGCCTTACCTCATAAATAGATGATAGGAGGTAAGCAGATAGGTAGGTAGGTAGGTCGCTAACTAGCTAGATAGAGGGATGAATGGAAGGAGAATCATAAGTTTGGGCCCAGGCTGGGCAAGTGACTTAGTGAGGCCATACCTCATAAATAAATAGAGGCTGATAAATAAGATAGAGATAAGATAGAGATAGATAGATAGATAAGCAGGCCTACTGGTTGGCCGACTGGTAACAGTTCATTGTGAAGACACTGGGTTTAATGCCATCCTTGAATCTTGTCCTTCCAAAAAACAGCAGCCAAGCTGTGAACTTGGCTAACAAGGGTAGAATCAGCAGTACCAGTGACTGCTGGCCAGTGAGTTACTTGCATGTTGGCACCAGTTCTCTGTCAGTGTAGTGGTTTGTGTGTGTGTGTGTGTGTGTGTGTGTGTGTGTGTGTGTGTATAGGGGAGAGAGAAAATTGTTTTCACCAGTATCTGGATTTTTTTCCCCCTGCTAGTATGCAAATGGGATTTTTGGAAGCTCAGCTAATTCTTTACTGTTGTAGCAGTTGAGATTTGGAGCATTTAGGATCGGGGGTATAATTAAAATCCATAGGTAATTCTCTAGTCTCCTTTCAGCCTTATTAACTGGTAAGCACTGAAGCTGTCTTTTCTCTTTTTAATCTCTTCCCTTGTTTTCAATAATAAATTACTGCCGCAGCGTCATTGTTACCTGCTAAGGGGGGACATACTAAGTGCTTCCTCTGTGCTGTCCAGTGTTTTGACGTGCTTCCTATGTGCTGAGCACTTTAATCTTTGCAGCAGTGCCACAAGACTTTTAATCCTCCTTGATAGGTGAACAAGCTGCAGCCCAGAGAGACTGCGTAATGGGCCCAAGGCTAAACACCACTAGGTGCTGGAGCCAGGATGGACACTGTGAGCTGAGGATGGTGAAATGGTACAAAACCTGATGGGCACCGAGAAGAAAAGGAAGGGAAGGCCTGGCTGTTCTGTAGTAATTAGTCATTTTTTGGTTATTTTGTATTGTTTTGTTTTGAGGCAGGGTTTCACTATTCAGTTCAGGGTGGCCTTGAACTCACTTTGTAGCCCAGGCTACAGGCTACAACTTGCAGCGATCTTCCTGCCTCTGCCTCCTGAGTGCTGGGAGTATAGGCATGCACCACCATGCCTGCCTTGATAGTTTGTTTCACTAGTAAATTCAGATGAGTCAGATGCATGTGATGGGCCATGACTCTTTTTCTTTTTCTTTTTTTTTTGAGATAGGACCTCATTATTTTGTGCCACGTTGGTCTTGAACTTCTAGGTTTAAGGATTACTCCTGCCTGAGCCTTCTGAGTAGCTGGCAATAAGTAGGCTTGACTCTTGGAGGCCTTTTTAAAGGGCAGAAACACAACAAGTTGTATCTATTGTTAGAGAAATTTGTTTATGAGAAAATCATTAGCTGTTTCCTCAAGAGAGAAATTAAGTAGATGTGTCTGATGTTCACTTTAGTGTTTGTTTTTAACAAAGCCCCAAAGAGGGAACTAGTCTCCCAGGAGGAATTAGTCATAGAAACTTAGGTGTGCTGGGCCCAGTGGCACACACCTATATCCCAGCTCGCTGTCCTCTGAGAGCTAAAGCAGGAGGATTCCAAGTCCTAGGTCAGCCCGCACAACTTAGCAAGACTGACTAAAATAACATGAGCGTGCCTAAGAATATTGTTCAGTGCTCCCTGGGTTCCATCTCTAGTACCACACATACACGTGGAAAAGGAAAGAAAAAGAAGAAGGAAGAGTCTGGTGACACTCCCCATCTCTAAATACGAGTATTCCCCTTTGCCAAGTGTGCTGTAATCCCAGTGCTCAAGAGGCTGAGGAAGGAGGCTCAGAAGTTCAAGGCCAATCTTTTTTTTTTCTTTCTCAAATCCATTTTATTCAAAGATAAATAGAAAAAAAGAAAGGAAAAAAAAACTATAGCAAAATTTCAAAGCACATCAGTCAGAGGTTAAAATGGTACATACATTGTGCATAGTCATCCCCAAACCATTCACCCAGAGCACAAGACATCTGTTCAAGGCCAACCTTGGTAGCGGGTCTGTCTAAAAGATAAATATGAATCTCCTCTGCCCTTTCATTATTTAAAAAAAAAAAAAGTACATGCTTATAGCAAAGACCTTAAAGTTCTGTCATTCAGTGCATAGGATTAACTTTATGCAATTTGAAATTTAGTGTCTTTCTGGATACCATTCTTGGCCTGAACAATTCACATTTGTCTGGTTTTTGTTCTTTATCACAAAACTATAATTTATTTTTCACATTTCTGTTATCTTTTTTAAAGGCTTCAGGATATTAAATATTTCATTGCCTTTTAAAAATACGTAAATTTGTACATCTCTGTAATCTTTTAATGAGCTAAAATTCATTTTGACATCACTTTCCTCGTTAAACTTCATCTTCTTTGTCTGTGAAATGTTCAGTGTGAGCTAGTTCCTCTCTGAGATGTCTGTGATTCCTGATCCACTGCATGAGCTTTCTGACCTGCTTGCTGCCCCCACAGAGTGGCTGGCTGTCTCCTCCCCCCGGCCCCATCTATCTCTGCAGTCACTGGCCCAGCTGGCCTCTTGCTCTCTGCTTAGGGAAGCAAAGCTGTGTCTCTGGACCTCTGTTGGTGGTGTAGGAAGGAACAAGGGAGCCAAAGCTCTGAGCCTAGATGGCCAGGCTTTGAGTCAAGATGTGAATGTGGCAGTGCGGGTCCACAGAGAGGACTGGCCCGTGAGACCACAGTGTCTGTTCTGAGACGCTGTCTGCCAGGGTCAGTGGTGGAGACGAAGTGTGCTGGAGAAAGACAGCAAGCCCAGGCCTGAGGAGAGACTGCTTGGATTTGTCACCACTGCTGCTGGGACAGTTCCAGAGCTACTCTGGGCTTTCACTAGGGCCTGCAAGGACCAAGGGGGTTGGTGTTTCAGCAGAGCAAATACAGGCTTAGAGATGAAGTACTTGAAATCTTAGTGAATAGTTCTGTTGAAATGTGTTTATCTGAATTCTTTTACAAACTTAGAATGCTTGCCTGGTTGTAATATGATTCCGTGGGTGTGTAAGGAAGAGTGCAGGGCTACAGAATGTCCTGTGTCCCCACAGTTGAACAAGGAAGTCTGTGCTGAGGCTGTAGTAAATAACATTTGGAAACCCCATTTTTGAGCTCTTTTCTTCTCTCACCATGCCCTCCCGCCTTTTTTTAAATGTTGAGACTGCATCTCAGTTGCTCAACTGCTCACTCCTGGCTGAAGCCTGCAGTGTTGCTTCAGTTTCCCTGAGTGCTGGGATTATAGGCCTCCACCATCATTTAAAAAATATATAAACATGGAACTATTTTAAGTTAAAACAGTAGTTAAAATGCATTGATAATGTGAGAAATTGTATTAAAAATTTTTTTTAAAGAGAGGTGACATGAAAGTAGAAGAGAGATGATTTGACAAAAGGTAGGGGAGAAGTAGGGGGTCAAATGAAAAAGAGGGAGAATAGGGGAGAATGATCAAAGTGTGTCATGTGGATCCACAAATATGCCATATGCCAAAACAAAATTCATTAACTATAAAATGTGAGAAATGTTAAATATTCTTTATTTCGTATTATACATACTCCACACTGAAACGCCGTTTAGTAAGTAAAAGGCAGCACCTTTTAGATACAGGGAATTCTAATTAAATTGGCATAGTTCAGTCCAAAAATATAGACTTTGCTTCCTTGTCTTCAACCACTCCCTTTAATAGGCTAATAAACACATTGAAACAGGGAGTCTTGCTTGGTTTTGAGATAATGAAGGATTTCCCTAGTATTTAACCAGTTATATAAATCTAAATATAAAACCAGCCTTCGGTACATTTTGAAATGACAGTCTCAATCTTTGTGAAAAGTCAAACATTACTAATCAAGTCCAACCATGTATTTAGGAAGGGAAAACACTGATAGTGTTTATTGAACTAGAATTACTATCAAAACCTGAAAAAATATCCATTTAACTACAAGCCAATTGTACTTAAATGTCCAAAAATATTCTGTCGCCACTCATGATCTGAATTCTGGTGTATGAGATCTGGTAAATTGTGGTACACGTGAAAAAGCCATGAGACATTTCTGTTCTGTAATAAATAAGGCAGTGACTCTTACTCATTAGTAGCCTCTTTGAGGTTAGCCATTGAGTCTGCCCTTTGTCCCTTCTTGATGCCAGCGAAGATCGTTTTTTTCTAGGGATGTACTTCTTGGGATTCTCCAAATACTCCATCAGTGTACCCCTTCCCCAGGTGATGCTTTTGTTCTTGTTGGCTTCCGTGTAAGAGAATCCAGCAGCCTGACCTGTCTTCCTCCCAATCAGACGATGGAGATTTGGCCTGGTTTTATGCTTGCCTCCCTTCTCAACAGTGTGGCGCTGGGCACACTTCTGTACAAAAATCTTCTTGCCTTTCTCACCCATTTTTAAAACTACTGCAGCTTCCACACTGAGCCGTCACCACTCTTTCCTTGTTACCATAAGGAACACTCCGGTTTAGAAGCCAAACTTCCCGCTCTCTAGCCCAGGGACACACAGATCCTTTTTTGTTTTGTTTTGAGATAGCATTTTGCTTTGTAGTCCAGGCTGGCCTCGAACTCACTGTGCAGTCTAGGCTGGCCTCAGACTCGCAGCAGTCATCCTGCCTTAGCTTCCTGAGTGCAATGTTAAGTTCTTTTATTTCTACTTTTTAATGTTACTATACAGTATTCCAGTATATTAACATGGAAACTTTTGAATTTTCTTACTTGTTGATAGTTCGTTTAGTTAAGGAATGTCTTCAGATCTTAAGTGAAGCCGGGCATAGAGCCCTCTGGGAGACTGAGGCAAGACTGCAAGTTTGAGCCCAGTTTGGGTAGCTTAATGACTTAATGAGACTTTGCTCGACATTAAATAGACTAAGAAATAAATGGGCAGGCTGTCTGTAGCTCAGTGTGAAGGCTCAATCCCCAGTACACTCCTACTCTGTGCAAAAAAAGGGGGGGCTTAAATGAAGTACAGCTATGTATCCTCTCTGCCCAGGATGAAAGTGTGAGGAATTTTAATTGTACTAATAATTTAAAGAACCTACCTAATCAGGCATGGTGATACACACCTGTAATCCCAGCACTCAGGAGACTGAGGCAGGAGGATCACAGTGAGTTAGGCCAGCCTAGGCTAACATAGTGAGTTCAAGGCCAGCCTGAACTAATAGTGGGACCCTGTTTAAAAAAAAAAAAAAAAACAAGAAACAAAGAACAAAGAATGAATTTACTTACCTATAAATAGATACAGCTGTACTCAACTAAGGCACAGAAGGGAAAAGTTTTACATATAAAGGCTGTACTGTGTTCATTCTTGGGTTAAGGCACTTGCTAAAAGTTTGCCTTTGTCTTTTTGTTACATTCGCTGCCTTGGTTTACAACAAAGTTATGATTAATGTGTGTGTTTGATTTTGAGACTTTTATTCCTGGTGTCACTGATAGTGCTCCAGTGTGTTTACATGGAAACTTTTGAATTCATCTTATTGGTAGATAAGACATAGACCTGATTCATATGTTACAAGCCATTATTCTACGATCAGCTTTGTTAAATTCATTTCATATGATTCTTTGTTCTTAAAGTGAAATTTTTGGCCTAGTCTTGAAGATGAAAGCAGCGTTTACTTCATCACGTCTGCCTTTCTGTGTCTTCCATATGTCATTAGCTGCCATCTTGTTCAGCTCTGACTCTTCCCCCTTCGGCTATTTCTTTCTTTGGTTATTTTCTTAAAACACGTGTTTGAAAGGTACACATGCATACTTGGCTGGTTCTTTTAACCTCTCCAAGGCTTCCTCAGTGGATGACTCAGCATGATTCAGCAGCCTGCCTCTTTGGGGAGCTACTTTTACTGCAGTTAGACAGTTAATGTCTTTTAGCCTCAACAAAATTCAGTTCTCTCTCCTTCCCTCTTTTTCTCCCTTCCTCCTTCAACCCCTCCCTCCATTCTTCTCTTTTTAATTTTGGCACTGGGAATTGAAACCAAGGCCTCACGCATGCTAAGCAAGTGCTGTACCCCTGAGCTCCGTACACCCTCAGCCCCATAAATTCAGATATATTTCTAGTTTATGTTTTTAGTCCAGCTGAGTTGTGATAACAGATCTGTTTTAGGATAGGGTAAGGAATTGTGGAGCCTCAGGTTTAGAATTAAGAGAATTTCCAGGACCAAAGAAAATTTCTGTGATTCAGAAGTGAAAGATTCTCTAAAATTTGTTTCCACCTATTTGCAGAATGACTTTTGTCTAAGTAGGAGTTGGGGATGTTGTTAAGTGATGAGGGGAGGAGGGCTCACAGCCTGAGGATCACACAGGGATAGTCTGAACTAAACAGACACTCAGATGTTGGTTGGCACCTGCTTGTTATGCAGTGCGTGGGTTTGTGCAGTGCCTGATCTGTGTTCCAGAAGTTCTAGGAGACACTCCTACCCACCCATGCTGCACTTGAGTTGCTGATGTGCACTGGATCCTGAGTTCCTCCTGCGTGCTCGCCAAGGGAGTGGGATTGCTAGTGTTTTCTCACTGGTAGCATGGCAGAGCTGGGGTGGAGGGTCTAGCAGGCTGCAGATCCATAGAGTGACAGCTTGGGCTGGTTTTTCTGATGGCTAGGAGGCCAGGCAGGTGATGACATCACTCATTCTGCTCTTCCCACATTGCTCGCATCTTCATGTTGGTACTCTTCTTTTATGGGTGCTGCGTGCATTTGCCTGGGTTTCCTCATGGTGTTGGAGAACAGGCTGTGAAAGTATGTTGACAGTGTTCATTGAGATCTTCCTAAATTACATGTTTTCTTTTGTATTTCTTTCCAGAATGAAAGCCATAGAGAGCCCCAACAAAGATGACGACACCCAGTGGCTGACCTACTGGGTAGTGTATGGCGTGTTCAGCATTGCTGAGTTCTTCTCTGATCTCTTTCTGTCATGGTTCCCCTTCTACTACATGCTGAAGGTATGTCGACTTCCAGCTGCTGTTTCCTTCCACTTACATATATTTGTGTTGCTTTGCTCTTTATCATTAAAACTCCAGCTCAGGACCTGTGTGTAGGAACAAATGTTTCAGTGTTGGACGTGATTGATGCTGTCTCAGATTATAAATAAGACAGGATCCAGTGTCTAAATTTCTCTGTATACTGTCTTAGAAAATAGCCAAAGCTATTTGAATGTTCAAACTGGAAATACTATAACCTAAATATTGCTGTGTTTGTCAAGGTCTGTCTGCAGTGCTGTGTACTTTGATGTGGAAGTATTGTAAATGTCAGCAGTTCAGGCCGAGGCTACAGCTCAGTGGTACAAGTGCTTTCCTGGCAAGTGCGAGGTTGTGAGTTCGATCCCCAGTACCACCCCCCCCCAAAAAAAAATTTAAAAAAAAAAATCAGCACGTCATCAGTTATTCACAGTGGTGAGCAGAAATGATTTTGGGAAGGAAAAATACACATTTCTTGCATAGGTTTGCAGAAGGAAGATGTGCAGTTAGCTCTCTGAGAAAGTCAGTTTAGTGACTTTGACAAGTACAGAGTCAGGGTCAGCAGGAGCAATCTTAGTTCCCAGCAGCTGAGGAAAGTGATGGGAAGTTGAAACTTATTCATAATGAAACTAATAATGGACTTCAGACTCGTTCCAGAGCTCTTAATGGATAGAGTGGTTCTTTTCACAAATGGGGATGCGCTGCCCCAAGGTGCTCTGTCAGGTGCTCACCAACAGAGCCCTGCTTCTGGGTAGCTGCTACGATGTCACTGATGCCTCTGGTCCTGAGGCTCCGGTTTGAACAAGCTGGATGGTGTGGTGTGCCCAGCCCTTAGGAGTCCTAGGCCCTCTTCTTTCCCTTTCTTTTTATTAGTGTTCATTTTAGTAAAAGCTACACATGGCATAGTTTAAAGTTTCAGTAGTTCTGTAAGGTTTTACATCAGGTCTGTACTTTCCTTAAAAACAACCACTGGTACTTCATTTATGGAAATTTTTCATTTACTCTGTGTCTCTGAACAATGTGCTAGGTTTAGTGACTTTTTTTGTATTTTGTGCATTAGCTCGTGATTCCCACTGAAATATATGATTTGCCTCTTTTCTCCCCTTGTCCTTGCCATATATATGCAGCCTCTCCATGTTCACATCCTCCTAATGCACTTACTTTTAAATATTCACCGCTTAGCAAACTGACTTTGAAAATGCTCTTCATTTTGACTATGGTATACATGTGGTTTGTTTGTATGTTTGTTTGTGAGAAGGTCTCGCTGTGTAATCCAGGCTGACCTCAGACTCAGAGCCCTTCCCCTGCCTCAGCCTCCTGAGTACTGGGATTATAGGCATGTGCCACCACCCTGCTGTAGGGTTCTTTTTATTTCCTCTGCAACTAATAATTGTTATATAGTCAAACATATTTGTAGCATACTCACTATTTCCGTTTGTCCTGTATATCCTGCATGTCTGTATACTTTCTCTTAAATATGGTTATTAATCTGTTAGAATAGATTAAAAGTCTTGGTCAGTCTGTTCTAATACTTTCACTGCTCTCAGAATCTGTAGTTGATTATGTTGTTTTTCTTCTGGAATGATTGTACTCATCAAATCTTACTATTTTGGCCTGCAAACTTGTTTTCCGTCAGGAGTTTCAGACGCTGTGCCAGGCTGTGGAGCAGAAGGCCACACCCCAGCCATGCCAGTCTTAGGCATTCAGTTTGGGTAGTGGGTGGATGAGCCCCGAGCTTAGATTGCAGCACTGCACTGCAGATTAGCCAGTTAATAACTCTCCCCCCAACCCCCAGGTCCTCAGGCCTGGGCTTTGCCCTCCCTCTCCCAGGGTGTAATTCACAGGCTTGATGGCAGCTTGCAGCAGGGGCTGGGGGTGAGGGCAGTATCTAGTCCCCAGCTGTTTCCTTCAGTACCTTCCAGGATCAATAAACACTTCTGTGCCCAAAGCTTTGATTTAGAAAAATGAGAAAGTTTTTAATTTTGAGCTATAGAAATAAGAAAAATACAAGTGACACAAAGGAAAAAGATTTGATAAATTTGGCTAAATAAAAATTTAGCCAAATTAAATTTCTATGTAACAGTGGGCAGCATAAACACAGTTAAAATGCCAGACCAAGAATATATATTCACAACATTCATACCAAATAAGAAACTAATCCCCTGAATATGTAGGCATTTTTCCAAGTAAAAAGAAAATGGGCAGAGCTGCTATATAGATATTTCACAGAAAAGGAATAGGGATGGAGGTACAGGGACGCTGGCAGCTGTGCCACAGGATGGAGGACCCTGCCCAGGATGGGGCCGTGCCAGCCGCCCTGGCACCTTGAGATCCAAGGTGGGAACCCTGCCCAAGGAAGGTCTCATCAAGGTCACCAAGCCACATATATAGAATTAGAGGAAGAAATCAATGAACTCAAATCAAAAGTTGTTGATGGAGGAACTGATGATTTTATTAAGCTTTTAACATCATTAAAACTGTGCTGTGTTGTTTGGAACAAGACTTTTCCTTCTTGTCATCGCACATCACCATGACTGCTGTAGAAGTCTTGATTTATCATCCTAATGAGGTTCCCTGAAGTTGGCTTTGGGGTTGTACCCAGGCTTGTGCAGTGGAGTACAGTGCTGTGTTTTTTTGTTTTTTGAGACAGGGTCTTGCTATGTAGTCCAGGCTGGCCTTGAAGTCATGGCACTGCTCCTGCCTCAGCCTCCCGAGTGCTGGGATTACAGGCATGCGCCGCCACACTTGGCTCAGTGTTGTGAATTTATTAGATGCGTTGCCAGTGTAAAGATGTAAAGGAGTCTCAGACGTGAATGAAGGGAATTGCAGTATGAAAAGTTATATTAAGAGTGTGTTTTAGGAAATAGTACCAAATTACATAGTAGTTATTCCTGGACTCTTGATGTTCTTTGATGCCATGATACATGATGTCTTTTAAAACTTATTTTCTTGTTTGAAAATAACAAATGGGACAAATTTTGTATATTAATCTTATACGTAGAGACTTCGTGAAACTCAGTTTCTAATTATCTGTAAATGCTCCTAGTTTTTTTTGTATAATGTCATTGATAGTTTTTTTTTAACCTTTTTGTTTTTTTTCTTTTTGAGACAGGGTCTTGCTATGCGGTTCAGGCTGGCCTTGGGCCCACTTTGTAGCCCAGGCTGGTCTCACACTTGCAACGATCCTCCTGCTTCGGCTTCCCAAGTGCGGGGATCACTGGCATGCACCACCACACCTGGCTCTTTTTTAATCTTAAAAAAAAACAAAACAAAAAAACAATATGAGTGACCAAGAAACATCTCTCTAGTGATCTGGGAAACATGAATTCAAATAGTGCAGTCCTGTATTTTGGTTGTTACACTGGTAGGTTTTTAAAGATTGAAGATACCCAGTGTTGCTGAGCATACAGGGAGGTGGCCACGAGGTGCGTAGCTGTGAAAGGTCTGACTCTGCTGTCACTGGGAGAGGGCCAGTGACTTGAGACACACAATGGTGGGAGGAGAAGGTGCTTATTAGCAACAAGCTGGCCCGCTGGACAGTGGATGGTGGGCACTTCTGCGAGGTGGCTTTCATGGCCTTTTCTGGGGGAATAATACGCCTGTCCCGGGGCGGGGTACAGGGAAGTCCACTACTCTCGAGGTGGTGGAATATGTGTGCACCTTCTCTTGGGCCCAAAGTCTCATAGTCATCCTGGACCTGTGACTCCAAGTTTATTTAGAGGTCTCTGCTTCTCACACAACTTCCTTTGAATTAGGACCTTTCCTGAAACCTGAAAGGGGAATTAGTAATGAAGATGTGCAGGGAGTAAACATCACCACATATAAATTGAAAAGAAGGAAGAGAGGAAAAGAAAAAAAAAACCGTTCAACTTGGGAGCAGCTTCAGTAGTAATGGTACCGGTAATGAGTAAGGATGTAAGTTAGAATAGCCTTTGCACTGGACCATTTGACCACTTCTTCTTGAATTGAAAAGTGACACACTGACATTCCTGTCCTAGGGAAATGTTCAGTTTGTAAAGGAAGCAGAGAGATAGACACTGCAACATTTTTATTACAAGTAAAAGGAACAATTGAAGGCACCATCAACAAGTGAATGATTAAATGACTAGTGCAGTACATGCATACAGTTAAATAGAATGAAACAGATCCATGTATATAGAAATTTCACATAATTAACTATGAAAAATTATATATCACAAATAGTGTGATACTATTTGTTTAAAAAGATGAGGCAAATTAAATCTTTAAAAATTAGTTGAAAATGTGTTCAGTATAGATTGCTTTCATTACCACAGAATGCCTTTTAAGACAGTTGATGTATTTTCCTTTCTTTTTTTTGGCGGTACCAGTGATCCAACTCATGACCTTGTACTTGCCTGACAGGCGCTCGTGCCACTGAGCTAAATCCCCAGCCCCATATATTCCTTTCAAAACAGATAAGAAAATGGATCTGTGGGAAGATTCAGATTTCAAAGATTGTTGGATTTTTTTGGTGTTTTGTTATTCAAAGACCTTTTGCATTTATAAAATATTTTATAATCTTTGAGTGTAAGATTTTTTTAAAAAATTTTTTAATTTTATTTTAAAAGGGAGTAAAATTAAACACAACAAAACAGAACAGAATGGGACATAAGAAAGCATAAATTTAAAAGCAAGACAACCAGAGATCTTCACTGTCATATTGTCTCTTGTTTTCTTCCAAATGGTTGTCCTTATCTTTGCATATGGAGAGCTCATACTAAATAACATAGTCAATCTTTTCACAAGCTGTGTAGTTCACTGGCTCCCACTTGCTAGGCAGGGGGGAGGGGAAGGGGGGACACAGGATGGGGGACAGGACGACATGAGATGTCTGACTCTCTCAGCCCACACGCAGGCAGGATCACAGCCGCCCCCCAGAGACAGGAAGAGTTCCTTGTTCTCCCGGCACCCCGGATCAACTGCACAGTGCAGGTCCTGATGCGCCAGGGTCTCTCTCCTTCGGGGTGCTAAAAGTCGCCCACACTCTCAGCTGCCCCCAGAGAGGGGAAGAGCTCCTGTTCTCCTGGCACCCCGAGTCAACCGCACAGTGCAGGTCCCAATGCACCAGGGTCTCTGTCCTTCAGGCTGCTGAAAGTCTGCCACACTCTCAGATGCCCCCAGAGAGGGGAGGAGCTCCTTGTTCTCCTGGCACCCCGAGTCAACCGCACCGTGCAGGTCCCGATGCGCCAGGGTCTCTCCCCTGCGGGCCCCCTAAAGTCCGCCATACTCACCTGCTGTTTCTTTCTGATGAATTGACCATTCCATTTCCAAAGTTCTGAAATGGCCAACAGACCACAAAAAGAATTCTCTTTAGGCTCCTGTTTGAAACCAGCAGCTACAGCGATCTGCTGGCCTTGCTTCAGGGCCATGAGAGTAAGATTTTAAAAATCAGGTAACTTTGAAGCCCTTATTAGGATCCATCTAATGGCACTGACCTCATGGTGCAGTGTCTAATGGAAAGCCCTTGGCTGCTGTCCGGGGCCTGCCTGCTCTCTGTGGTAAGTAGTATCCCATCAGCAGAACTGCTTCCGCCAGTTTTTGACCTAAACTTCTGAAACAAGAGCAACCTGACTGCTGTCCTTCTCCTGGTCACTTCTGCAAATGAGACTACAGATAGGAAAAGATCCCAGAATGAGACGGTCACTGAATTGTTTGGTTTGGAAGTACATTTTAAAAATTGCTTTGCGACAAATTTGCTTTCTTAATAAGAATAAATGGATATGTTTATTATTAGTCTGCAGCTTTGCAGCATCCTAGTGTCAGTAAGAGTGAATTTACTGTGTGTTCCAAATAAATTACTTGAGTGAATTAAAAATTGATGCTGGCCATCAAAGTGCTTTCTTCCTGCATTAGGGCTTGTGAGTGACTCCTGTGAACCGACTGAGAACAAGTCTCTGAACTGCAGAGGCTGTAGAAGTTTCAGGGGAGTTTCACACTTTAAAGACTAGCGTAGATCTTACCTGTGACATGTGGTAATCACGTAATGATTGTATGAGAATGTGCAAGAAAGCCGCAAGCTTAGTTTGTCTTTTACAGAATTATGGTTGTATTAGTCAGCTTTCTTGTTGCTGGGACATAATGCCCGACACCCACACCTTGAGGAGAAGAGGTTTAACTTGGCTAATGCCAAGGCAGGAACAAGGCAAGACGGTGTGGTGGCACCACGTAGCTTGTTCATGATGGCTAGGAAGCTGAGCAGGGGCCAGCACTGGTGAGAGAGTCGCCCTCCAAGCGCCTCTCCAGCGACCTGGGCTGGGACCATCTGTGGACCAGTTCACCAATGAGTGCCCCACCGCCCACTCATGTTTACAGAAGGCGTGGACATCAAGGTGAACTGTCACAGATACTGCTGTTTTTCATTGTTATAAAGTGGCCTGTAGAATTGAGGAAAATAAGAGGAATCAATGGCCAAGCATCTCAACATGTTTGAGGTAATACACAGTGTATTTAGCTAGAGACTGGTTCACTCATGTCCTAAGCTTTGCTTTGAGGTCTGTCCTTGAGCAGTAGTATTGGAATATACATTTAAAAACCTTTCTTCTGATTGTTTCATGAAACAAACATATGCAAATGTAACAGTTTAAGTTTAGACCTGTATATGCCAGATTCTGTTCTAGATTTAGGGAATGCTTTGGTGACTGAAATAAAGCCCTTGGTTTTATACTGTTTATAAATATTGATATGGAGATGTGTGTTAGGGAAGAAAATAACATGTGTCATCCTACTATGGTGAACATCTGTAGTCTTTTCCTGTGCAAATATATTAGTCTGTGTCTTTAAAGATACACAGAAAATTGGCCGGGGATTTTAGCTCAGCGGCATAAGCGCCTGCCTTGCAGGTGCACAGTCGAGAGTTCGATCCTTGGCATCAAAAAAAAAAAAAAAAAAGATACACAGAAACATGTAACTACCTTCGCCACATATGCTTGGAACTACACACAGTGTGATTTTAGGTTAGCAAGAGTATTTTCCCATGTTACTGGATTTTGTTTGACATAGCTATTCAGTTACAATTTACCTACTTCCCTGTTGAGACAGGACATTTATCTTGCTATTATAATTTTCCAGTGAGTGTCCCTGTACCTCATGCTTACTCTCATTTTCCAGATTTATTTCTAGAACAAACTAAACTCTGGTAAGCTTGGATACTGATCTAAATCATCTGTGCTCTTCCTCCCATTGACAGAGCATGGTGTTTCTCTTTCTCATCTTTTTAGGAGGCCAGAAAGATAGGGGATTCCTCTGGTATGTTCTTTTTGAGCTTTTATTTGTGCAAGTTGAGCAATTCTCCTGTTCCCCAATAAGATGGGGTCTCCCTGTTTCCCAGGCTAGCCTTGAACTGTAGAGTTTCCTCAGGGTGAGCAGGCCTCTTAAGTACCCAAGACTGCAGGTGTATGCCACCGCGCCTGGCTTGAACACTGTTCTTAGCATCTCACTGTGCTTGTAGCTATTTTGAAAATGCTTTCTAGGACTTAAGGTTTCTGCTTTTGTTGTTAGAGCATATTTAGTGTGGAAGTATGTATTTGTTTCTAACACAGTTCTGACTAGAATAGCCCCCCCCCCCCCCGTGTGCCAAACATATTCCTATCCTGGAAATACTTCTTCGGGGGAAAAGATTGAAATTAGAATTGTCTGGCTTGTTGTGAATTATGGATTCATTGTGCCAGTACTAGTAGTCAACAAGAATTTAGAAAAGCATGTACTGACAGGCAGGTTAAGTTGTAGGGACCCATGGGAGAATTGTCAGCTAGCACGTTGAGGACAGTTTGATTAAGAGGACAGCCACATCTGTGTGGGCGACTTTAACTCAGAGTGCTCCTGGGCTGCAGAATAGTTGCATAGATTCAGAAGAGCGGGTTGTAAAACCTGGCAGCAGAATATCACCTTGAGAATTGAATAATTAACTTTATTCATATTAATGTAAGAAAGTGATTTCACTTGAGAACTGGAAAGTGTCTAAGGATGTAGGTAGAAAGCAGTAATTTAAATAATTACTAAATAATTAACTATCTCAAGAC
This sequence comes from Dolichotis patagonum, assembly GCA_004027295.1. NCBI lineage: Eukaryota > Metazoa > Chordata > Mammalia > Rodentia > Caviidae > Dolichotis > Dolichotis patagonum. The sequence continues at coordinate 16,072 of PVJX010020337.1, read as the reverse complement.
AGTAGCTAGAAGGTACCAGAAAGTAGTAAATTAATAGTCTGGCATACAGCCCACAAAGTAATCACATTGAAAAAGTACACAGATGTAGATGCTGACCCTGGCTCTGTCTGGGAGTCTCGCTTTAACTCATCCAGAAAAAAATATAACCAGCGTGGCTGGAGTGCTAAAGGGTTGACATCTACATAGATATTTTACAGGGTCGGACGTGGTAACACTACTGCTAATATACTTTCTTCAAAAATAATGAATTGCGCCTTTCTTAAAACCCTAAAGAGAGAATTAACCCTTAGGTTGAGTTAAGTAGTCACAAACAGACCCTCCCGCTTCCAATTATTGATCCAATGAGTCATTTTCACTTCGTCGAGATGCTCATGGTTCTGACGTGGGTGTCCGTCTGTCTGAATAACCCATTCCTGTGAGCCAGGCATTCTGTGGAGGAACACCAGTCGGGAGCTACTTCCTGAGAAGGGGTCTTGCTGTGTTGCTCAGACTGGCCTCAAACTCGTGGGCTCCAGGGCCTCGGGGCTCCCAAGTAGCTGAGCACACACCACTGCACCGGCTCCTTCATTGTAAATGAGAAAAATTTAAATGTGTTATATGTCACTAAAAACTACCAACCAATTTCCTATAAAGCATAGCAAAAAATATGTGTGTATTAATGCAGTAGACATATTGGGATGTTAGATGTTAAAAACATTTAACTGCTCTCAAATAGTTAATATAGTTGGTGAGAAACTTGCTGTTTGACTATATCTGCCTTGGCCCCGTTCACGCTCTTCAGAATGTCTCCAAGGAGCTCTGCTGTCTGTCGGAGGCGGAGGCGGACCTCAGGACTTCCCCGTGCTTGCCGATTGGGGCGTGCGTGTGTAAGCACAGCCTGTGCAACGAAGCTGGGACGTGAAAAACTAACATCTTCACAGGGAGGTGGTCTGCAGCACCCACTCCGTGTAACCTGGCACCAAGCAGAGGAAAGGAAGGTGCGGCCAGGAAAAAGAAAAAAAAAAAAAAGTCTGTTTGGTCTCATTTTGTGTTAAAGCAAAACATGCCATTCTGACAAGCAAGGTCTCTGGGGCAGCATCTTAGTTTGCTGCTGTCCAAACCCAGAGAGGCTGGAGTCGAGTTGCTGGGAAAACTGAGTCAGTACGGACGCCCCACACATACAGAGGTGGCCAGAGGCACCAGCTTCTTGGCACTGTTAATGGCAGAGTGTCCTGGTGGGCACTGGGAAGGCAGCTGGCATGTGCACGCTTGCTTGTTCACGCACATGGTCTTCCTGTGCTCCTGTCCCGAGGGCCCTTGAAGGCTCTTACCTTTCTCCTGCCCTCTCCTGTGGCCACACTCACCCTTCCTTTGTTTCCTAATACCAAACATCCCATCACCTAGGATCTATGCTCAGGAACTGAGGGGTGGGAATAGTGACTGGCAGGCTGGCTTGAAATCATAGCTCGGAGAGAACGGCAATGCATTGCGTGGGGTGCTGCATTGCGTGGGGTGGAGGGTGCTGCAAAAGAAAGCGGGCTGTGTAGCTCTTCTAGTCCAGCCCTTCTCAACCTTTTGGGATACACAGAGGGTTTCACAGCTTTTTGCTTTGGTACAATTTTGGTGTCCGTGTTTGAGGGCTATGTGGAGGCTGCAGGAACTTCTGTTTGCTGCAGGTGACCCGGTCGATGGCTTTTCAGATCAGGAAGACTTGTGAGTTGGCGGTAGGCCAGACCCGCCAGCAGGACGTGATGAAGCTGCTTGTGTGGGCTGTGGAAAATGGCCGACGGCAGGTGCCAGCCTCGATGTCATCAGTGACAGAAAATCGAGCCGTGGAGGTGGCTTTGTAGGCTTAGATGAAGATAGCAGACTTTCCACTTTAACCTCGATGCCTTTAATGCGCCTGTTATTATCTTCAACTGTGGCGAGAATCTTCCCAAGCATGGCATCAGGGCTCTCTGTAGTCTTCTGCAGTTTGGGGTTGGGCGGCAGGCAGATCCTCTGGGACAGCTGCCGCAGCACCTCCTCGACAGTCTCTTCTGTGGTCCGGGACACCTTGCTGACACCCGGCTGCCGCGCCTCCGTCTTTCTCTTTGGGGCCTCTTCCATCTCGATGTGCTCAGGAGCCTGTGACTTAGGCTGGAGAACAGCAATTCTAGCCTTAACAGAAGAGGAGAGCGCGTGAGAATGGACAACCAGCGGTTTGTGCTATAGCTGTTACAGTCACTAATTCTGCTTAGGAGTATTTATATGCCCCTTCTTTGGGTTTCATTTCAGGTAGTAAAAGAGTTACAAAATATTTAAATATTGTTGGGTCTAGGATTCACTTTTAGTCTACATAAAAGCTAATAAGTTAGCCTGTTACTATCTGTGAATGTTGGTAGAAGACACAGTATTCTTGCAGTAGACACAAAGCCTTTACTATGCTAATACATATTCCAAATGCTTATTATTTTGCAAAATTAAAAGTGGTAGATTGTTAAATTTCAATTAGTGCCTGTTTTATAGAAGACAAAACACACAAAAAGTGGTTAAGTAACTTGCACAGGTTTGCAGAGGTATTATGGGGTGGAACAGGATACCAGTGTCTCTGAGCTCATCTTTTATCCTCTTAGGGTCCCTGTTTGTAGCTAGCTACCATTGCACATGCCTGTGATCTCATCTACTCAGGAGGCTGAGGCAGGATGAGCCCGTGGGCCCAGAAGTTTGAGGCCAGTCTGGGTAACAGTGAAACCCTTCCTTGGTAGCAAAAAAAAAAGAAAAAAGATACATGTATGTATGTATGTGTGTGTGTGTGTGTGTGTGTGTGTGTGTGTATGTATATATATATATATATATATATATATATATATATATATATATATATATATATAGACTTTTTTGATAGCTAGAGAAATGTTTAGATCAAGAGTTTTCATTTCCCGTGAGTGAGCTGGCCTGGGAGCCCTCCCAGAGATCAAGAGGCTGCTTAGGAAGGTGGCTTAGCCCAGCTCAGCAGTTCTCCCCCTGTTTCCTTCTGTGATCAATAAAATTGAATGTTGTATATTAAAAAAAAAAAAAGACTTTCACTTCTATTTTATATTGTTACTCATTTCAAGTTTGATATCAGGTTCTGATGGAAGTATTAAAATTTATAATTATACATTTAGTTCTGTTTTAAATCTGTATTATAAAAAAATTTCCATATAAAATTTTTATATTATCAAACTATAAAATTACAGACACAAATTTCTTTGAAATACATACAGTCTTATATAAGGCTGGGAATTTTAATCTTGAATATTTGTCTTGTGTTTATTAATATCGCTGTATAGGCCATCTTGGGAGTTGGTGTTCGTCTGTGCCTCTCATCACTATAAACTACAAAACTGCCGGACCTAGCATGCTTCATCTTTCTGTTTCACTGCCAGCTTTTCCTTCCTAGCTTATTACTAGGCACGTTTCTGTCCATCTCCCATGGCCTTCACAAATCATTGGCGATGCTGCCATCGGATAGCTGCCCCCTCCCGGCCTGGCACGCACCCCTCTCACTGATCTGCTCCTCTCCCTGCAGTGCGGCTTCCTGCTGTGGTGTATGGCCCCAAGCCCTTCCAATGGGGCCGAGCTGCTCTACAGGCGCATCATCCGTCCGTTCTTCCTGAAGCACGAATCCCAGGTAGACAATGTGGTGAAGGACCTGAAAAACAAAGCCAAAGAGACTGCAGATGCCATCACTAAGGAAGGTGAGACTCAAGCATAAGTTGAGGAGATACTGACCTCAAGTAACATTAAGGCTTTCTGGCTGCATTGCCCTCTCAGCTTTCCTGAGCCAAATACCAGGCCACACAAAGGGACGTCTGTACTGAGGGTTTGCCTGCTTGCCCTTCAGTTTTCCTTTAGTTACTTCCTGACACATTAATGCAGCATCCAGGCAACATATTAAGAAAAATGACCTCTCTGTGGAAGGCAGATACTAGAGAACCATATTCACGTATACATACAGTCTCTTTATATCAGTTCAGGTTGATCTGTTTAGTGTGTTGAATGGTTTCTGTTATAGGGCCAAAAGAATACTCTCTGCTCCTCTACTTGATTCATTCAGATATTTATTGTGGTATTTAATATGGGCCAACCATGTTCCTAGCACTGGCAATCAGTGAGAGACCATGTTCCTTTATGCTTACGGTCTGAGATACAGTCTATTCTAATAAGACTGAAGTATGACCTATTTGTCAGATGAGCAAAAGCAGATATATCAGGGACTAGAGTTACAGTTTTATACAGGGAAATTAGGAAACCCTCACCAAGAAGGCTGTACTTAACATAGTAAAGAGAGGAGCAGTGGGGAAGAATGTTCCAGAAGGAGCTGTACATGGCAAGAGCCAACATAGGAGCAAAAAAGAAGTTACCTAGAAGGACATGAGGAAGACACAAGGTCAGAGAAGTTGGGGTGGAGGCTGGATAATAGGCCACATAACGCATTGTAGGGTTTTGGCTTTTTGTATACGTGAGATAAAGGTCTTTTAGAACATTCTGAGCAGAGGAGCAACATGGTCTTCCCCATGTTTTGACAGAATCACTGTGGTCACTATGCTAATAATGGATTAAATTGGGAGACTAGTTAAAAGGATGCTTCACTTACTGGCTGGAGAGGAGTCTCTTGGCAGTAGAGGTAAGAAACACCAATAGGATTTCCTTGTGGATCAGGTCTGGCATCAGAGAGTGTCAAGGCTCACACCAAGCTTTTCAGGCTTAATAGATAGGATGACAGAATTGACACTGAGCTGAGGAAGATCGGGTAGTACAGATGTAGGTGGAGGAACATAGGGAATTCCAGCACAGGACATATGTTTAAATTGCTTATTAGATAGCTACATGGAATAATCAGCAGCCAGTTGGATACAGATGTTGAGTTAAAGAAACAAGCCAGCTGTGGTGGTACACACCTATAATCCCAGCATTTGGGAGGCTGAGACAGGTGAATTTCCATGCATTTGAGGCCAGCCTGAATCTCAGAGTAAGACTGTGACAACAGTTGGAGAAACAGCTCTGGATAGGGAGATGAGAAGTCATCGGCCAAGCAGACCAAGAGGGAAAGGCTGTTGGAAACATGAGGTCGTGAGTGTGGAGTCTTGGAGCCAGATGCAGTGTTTGAAAGAGGAGGAAGTGACTCACTTGTTCCATGAAGTAAGTAAAGACTGAGCACCAGTAGTTGGACTTAGCAATAAGACTCTAGTGATCTTGAGAAAATGTTCTGCAGTGTGAGAACAAACTCTGACTGCAAGGGATTTCAGAGGATAAGTGAGAGAATGTAGAAATCTGCCAAGGAGAGTAGAAGAATGGGGTGAGAAGCAAGAGGAACTTCAGTCCTGAGAAGTTTAAAACTTCAGAGAGAAATAAGGCAATCACTGGGAATGATCGGTTAGCAAAAACAATGATGATAAAGAGGGTAAATTAAGGGAGCTCTGTCCTGGCCTGGGTCAGAGGGAGGATCTGGTGTCCACAGAGACTGAGCAGAGCAGCTGGAACATTTTATAATGGGGCAGATCAGGGTTTGTGGGAGGGATGCTGATGGGCAGGTCTGTGTGATTGGAAGCATCAAGGAGTAATTTTTTGGTGGCTTCAGACTCCTCCGTGAAAGAGGCAGGCGCCCCCCCACCCCGAGATGTTGGGGAAAGAGAGGATGGGAACAGGAGAGCTCCTGGATAGAAGTTGGTGCCAGGACCAAGAGACTTCAGGCTCAAGACACCCTCAGGGACTATGCAGCTATGCAGCCCTGCCACCGTGGCCCCAAAGCAGCCCAAGGCCTTCTGTGGGCACTGTCTCTGCAGGGCAGTGGGAAGGGAAATGGACCTGGCTGTTGTCACATGACTGCCAAGCAGCATTACAGGCTCACTTGAGATCTGTGTTCATGAGTCGGGTCACCTTTGTGTTTTCCTCCAGCTGCATTCACCTACAGGGTGGCTGCAGAACAGGCTGAGGGTTGTGTCAAGGGTGCAGTTTTAACCATGAATGATGATGCAAGAGTGAAGAGTGGGACTATCGGATGTTTGATGATGAAGTTTAAGCTGATATGGGAGGAGTGGTGAGAGGACTCTGAACCGGGATAACGGAATGAGCTACAGAGATCCAAGGCTACAGCGGGAGAGGGATTATGGCATCCCGAAGCTATTGGGACTGGCAGGCATCATGGTGAGAGTGCGGCAGGCCAGATGGAGTATAAAGTTTACTGTAGGGGAGGAACTAAGATCAGGGTGTTAGAATTATGTCTATCTACATGAATATTAAAATCACCAGGAATCAGCCGGGGTGGTGGCACATGCATTTGGGAGACTGAGGAAGGAGAGTCATGAGTTCAAGGCCAGCCTGAACTGCAAAGCAAGATCCTGTCTCAAAAAGACAAGGGGAAAAAAATCACCAGGAATTAAAACAGCAGATTGACATTAAGTGTTGGTGATACTCAAGAGTAAAGTCTTCAAGAAATGAATCAGAGAGGACTAGGAAAAGGTTAACGGGTGACACAGTCTGATGGTGTGAGATTCTGAAAGTGGCAGTGAAGCGGACAGACAGGGCCTACCAGATCTCCAGACCCGGGGTACCAGGGTCACGGGAGAAAAACCAGCTGTGACTTGACTTCTTGGGAGCCAGTGAGATTGGCAGTGGGAAGGTAGAGCAAAGGACAGGCCTCGAGTTCCAGGGGCTCGGGCTGTAGAGATTGAAAATCAGGCAGTGGACACGGTTTAAGGGGCCTGATTCAGACGCTGGAGGTGGGCGGGTGCCTGCCACCAGGGCAGTCAGATCTGCCACCACAGAAGCCAGTTGAAGCTTCTCCCTTGGGGTTTCTGTCGCCATAAACCCGTCTGCTTCACTGCCTCCTGCTGTAACTGGAATGTGTCCTAACTTGCAGCTTTCGCATCCTCTACTCAGGAGCTTCAGTTCAGGAGCTCTTTCCGGTTGCTCTTTGCTCTTGGCCCGACTAGCAGCCTGTGCTGCCGTCACTCCTCTGGTTCCCCCACATCTCGCAGCCTCCCGGTCCCTGAACCCGGCGGAAGAACCTGGAAGAACTTAGGCGCTGACCCATTTTAAACATTCCTCAGAGCTCCTGGATTCCTTAAGAATTTTATACACAGGGCTGGTTGAGTGACACAATTCCTTCTTTGTAACTTTGTCCAGCAATTCTAATTAAGAGGAGAGCAGCTGTCAGGCAGCTGGTGGACAGAGGGCGCCCTCGGCTCTCATCTCCGGACTGGGCTCCATCAGAAACAGCTGTGGTGTGTGGACTCTCGCTGGAGGCTGCCTATGGCCTCCGCTCCACAGCACAGCAGCTCTGGTTCTCGCCACACACTTCAAACCTCTCGCTGTCACGGGCACACACAGTGGGCAGTGTAAGTATTTCCAGTGCTGGAAGGAGCCTGCCTCCGATTTTTGTCACGGCAGGATAGATATGACAACTTAGGTCTCAGATCGTGGAGTCCCGAAATCTTAAAGGGCGAGTATGTGAGATTTCAGCTGTATGCAGGAACACTACTGCTACTGTGGAACCTGCCGCTTTTGACACTTACAGGCAAGTAGAGGGTAGGTAGTTTAGGTGACACTGTCACATAAGACTCAGATTTTGCTCAAATCTGTATAGTGTTTGTACTCTGAAATAGTTCTTTGTCCATTTCCTGGAAGCCCTGCTAGCCCCGCCCACAAACCTCAGTGCACTCTCACCTGCCCATGAGTCATCTAAGTTTTGTTATCTGCTCACATTACGCATGGAGCTTGTATTACCAGAAGTATTCACAACATTTTCTTTTCTCCTAACAGCCAAGAAAGCTACAGTGAACTTACTGGGTGAAGAAAAGAAGAGCACTTAGTCCCTCTGCCGGATGGCACCTTCCTGCCCTCCCGCACCTCCCTCGTAGGGCTTGAGGCTACGGCAGGGACTGCGGTGTAATCATTTTGATAATGTTGCCTTGGAAACATTTTTGATATATTAAAATTGAATGTGCTGTAAGTTTTTTGCTATCACTATCTGTATACATAGGAAGCGTTTAATTTAAATTTAATTTCAATTTAATGCAGTGGGCAATATCTAAGTGTAGGAAAAGACATGTTACTATCCTGCATAAAATATAAAGTAAAATAAAATTATGTATCCCACAGGCTCTGTACTTTACTGGGGTGACCCTGCATGTATTTTCTCTGTACTTAACATTTAATCTGTATGTTCCTACATCATGTAATGTAGTTTATAGAATTCTTAAATGTTGTAATGTATTTATATAGAGAGAACTGTGCAGCATGTTCAGAGGAAGGCACCAAGCAGGTTGTACATCCATTTATAAATCCTGTGCAATAAGACCACCAGCCAAAAGTGGGAGGTTCGATTCTGCTGCTGTGATCCGCTAATAATACTTCAGAAAACGAATACAAAGTAGCAATATTCAAACAAAGTGAGACCAGCTTGAATGGAGGTTGGCCTGCTCGCTTTCCTAACATTGTAGTCCTGCATGCTAGGACAGTTTTGTAGAACAGTCTTGTAAATGAGGAAATTTATCCATGTCAGTCCATAGCTCCCAACTCCCTGTAGAAATAGCAATACTGTCTGACTGCTTAAGCCTCAAGCTGTGTGTCTGTTATTACGATGCTAAAATGAAAGCCGCTTTTGGGTTTACCTACCAAGTAATATATTGTTTTAGTCTTTTTTTCCCCCAGTCCTGTTTAAGAAGCCCCTCATCCCCCTCTGATCCATAGTTATTCTCGTTTATGTCATTACCAACAACTTGCCTGTGACCACACTCGCCTCAGAGCAGTTCTGGGAGAATGAAAGGAGCTTGAATAGCCCGTCTGATTGCAAGTGGTCAAGCCAGGCTGCCTTCACCCTTCTTCCTGGACTTCAGTGTCAAAGCTGAGGTTTCCCCAGTTAACGGGTCAGAATTATTTTTAGTCCATGCCTTCATGTTTGTTTTCATAAATTACATATGGCTACAGAATAAAAAGAATGAATGTCTCCAACTTTATTGGCTAACTACCAGTAATCTTAAAAATCCGCACGCACATACACGCACACACACAGGATCCATTTGAGCTGACTAAATTAAAACAAATGTATAAAAAAATTAACAAGGGCTGGGGATTTAGCTCAGCGGCATAAGCGCCTGCCTGGCAGGCGCATGGTCATGAGTTTGAGCCCTGGTACTGATTAAAAAAAAAAATTAACAAGGTTAAATATCCAGTTAATAAAATTCTTTAAAGGCAAATAAAGATGATTAGCTCTCCTTTCAAATAAGGGATACCATCACCTAAATGTAATATGGGTCAGAGCACTTGTTTTTTCCTCAAAAAGTGATGATTATTAGGTATCTTATTAAAAAAAAGAACTGCTTTTTTATGGCTGGGGGTAGGGGTGGAATCAAGCCTTAGTTTAGAAAAAGGTCTAAAAAGTACTGCAATCTCTGCCATAAACTGGAGTACACTTTTAGTATGACCCAGTGACATGTGCCTGTCATCCCAGCTAGTGGGGAGGCTGACAAAAGAGCACTGCAAGTTCAAAGTCAGTGGGAAATTTAGCAAGACTATCACCAAGTACAGCTACAAGGGCTAGGGATGTAGCTCAGTGGAAGAGGACTTGGTAGCATCCTAGTACTGGAGAAAAAAAGTACATTTCACAGTGGCAGAACAAAAATTAGCAACTTCTAGCATACCAAACATACTGTCAGTATGCAGTTAGTAGGATGGGGTGGCATAAAATATTGCTAATAATTATAGGCTAATCGGTGTAAAACTGTAATAAAATATAAATGCAGATTTTGTTGCCTTAATACCACAGCTTTCTCCTACAGTGCATTCTATAAGAAATTCTGCAAGTTACTGTCTTTTTGGCAGGTTAAGTGTCCATTCATGGCTAGTTATGATTTGAGTAGTTCTGTCTCTGCATAGATTTCCTAAATAAAATATTGCCATTATCTGGCTTGAAGACAGAGCATTTATCTGTTCATGAATAGTATTTCAAGGGTATGTGAAGTTACAGAATTTCTCCTAAACATCTGAAAGTCTTCAAAATGAAGGAAAGAATCAGCACTTCTCTTCCTTGCAGGCTTATTCAGATCAACAGAATTCCTGCTACTCTAGCAAGAATCTTAGTCACGGTCTGCAGAAAATGACCGTGGACTTGGAAGTAAGCAATCTCCTACCCAGAAGATAGGATGCTGTGAATAGATGCGGACATACAGTGGCTCCCTTAGCAGAGGAGATGTGTGCTGGGACTGCCGGTAGATTTCTAAAGCTCAAGATAGTATTGAGTTCTCTATAAATACACTGTTTTTTCTATCTGTACCTATGGAAAGTTTAAAATTAAGTAAACTAAGAAGTTGATAAGTGATTGGAATGATGTACAGTGGTAAAGACAATGTGGTCTTCATATCTTACTGTGCTGTACTATATTTTAAAGATGGGTTGAGCTTGAGTAACTGAAACCAAGGAAGATGAAACAGCAGTTATGGAAGGGACTACTCTGCAGTGTTTATTGTCCATTTATGTTTTACAATTTTGCTCAAATAATCCTCGGTTAGGAAAAATGTACAAAATAAGATGAAATATAATTGTTTAGTGAAAACTGAGTTTTATTAACTGTATTCCTCCCCTGGTTTATAATGTTCCCCCAGTGGTTACTGTCAGGAAAAGACTAAAGAAAACATACCAACTAAAAAAGATTTCTGTCAATAACCTTAGGTTTAGTGGAAAACTAAACCGCTGCTTTCCACCTGCGTGATTACATTACAAAGAAGTCTCATGATTTCAGACAGTGTGTCGCCTATATACGAGTGTAGTAAATACTTTTTATATCTGCCTCTATATTTTTATGGATCTTTTCTTTTTTAAAAGAGACCCAGAGCCAGTAGTGATGGTGCACCCCTGAAATCCCAGCACCTGGGTGGCTGAGGCAGGAGGATCACTGCAAGTTAGAGGCCAGCCTGAACTACGTAACAAAACCCTGTCTCAAAGACAAACAGAAAACCACCGGGCATGTGTCTGTTATCCCAGTTAGCTGGGAAGCTGAGACAGCAACATTCTAAATTTGAGGCTAACCTGAGCAATTTAGTGAGATCCTGCCTCAAAAATTAAGGACTGGGGATATATCACAGTGCAAAGCTCGGGTTCAATACGCAGTACCAGGAGGAAGGGAGAAGAACAAAACGAATTAAACCAAAAGAAAAGATCAAAAGTAACTTGAGAAGTTTATTAAAAACAGGTGTAGCCCTGCTCCAGAGCATGTGTCTAGCGTCTTGTGAGGCCAGAGGTTTAATCTACCCCCTTCCAGCATATGCTTTGGCTCATGGTCTCCTACATCTGCTTCTGTTTATAAACATGGAATTTACCTTAGGTACAATTCAGATCCTTAGCTATCAAATTTCACAGTTACGTATACCATGACCTGAAAGTAAATATATTTGGAAATAATCTTTAAAATTTTTTTGGTTTCTGTCATATTCAAGACCTATTTTTTAAAGTTGGGATTCGAACTCATGACCTTGCACTTGCCATGCAGGTGCTGGGCCATTGAGCTATATCCCTGGCCCAAGACCTATCTTTTATTTAAAAGAATATTTAAAAAGCTAAATGAGATTCCAGAGAACACAGATAAACGGTTAAATGAAATTATAAAAACAATGCAGAATGAGAAATTCAGCAAAGAACAATTTTGAAGAACCAAACAAGAAACCTGGGAAAGGAAGAGCTCAATAATTTACATTAAAAAACACAGTTCAGAGGACCAGGGATCCAGCTTAGGGACAGGACATTTGCCTGCCACAGGCAGGGCCTGAGTTTGCCGTTCAACACCACAATGCCAAAAAAGAGTTGCGATCCATCAAGCCAAAAAAAAAAAAAGGTGGTCTGAACTTGAAATATCCATTTGAGGCGGGAAAGTACCAAGACTGTTGGGCTATCATTAAATGAGGAACCATCCTGAGAATACCTGAAGGTGAGGAGAAAAATTAAGAGCATAGCAAACCTATTCAACGAAGTAAAAGAAAACTTCCCTAAACTTGGAAGAGGTACAGACATCCATGTATAGGAGACTTACCCCATAGTCAGTCCAGAAAAGATCACCACAACCTATTATAGTGCAAAGTCTCAGAGAAAGAATTAGAAAATCTGCAGAACTGCTAAGTCACCTAGGGTATGCCCATTAGGTTAGATTTCTCGGCAGAAACCGCATGGGGCAGCAGAGAGCAGGAAGGACACAGTCCAAGTCCTTCCAATAGCAGCCAAGGTTCCTATGAGCAGCAAGCCTGTCAGCAATGCAGAAACAGGACTTTCCAAAAGAGCAAAAATCTCAGGGAATTAACGGCCCACACCATGTCACAAAAGATGCTTAAGGGAGTTCCACATCCAGAAATGAAAGATAACTACCATGATCATAAAACCACATGAAAGAATAAGTCTTTAGAAGATACACAAAGCAGAAATAGAGGAGACTCTTAACCATCAGACCACAAGATAAAGCAGAGGAAGATCAAAGAATATTCAAAACAACTGTAACACCAAATGACAAGAATGTCATTAATTATCAATAACACTGAATGTAAATGGACCAAATTCTCCAAAGATAGGTTGGTGAATGGATTAAAATTAGCAAGGTCCAACAATAAAGTGGCTGTGGAAGTGCTTACAAGAAAGTTTATGGCAGTGAATTCCCATGTTAGAAAATAAAATACACTTAAATAATCTAAAGCTGTATCTCCTAAAAAAAAAAAAAACAAAGCAAACTCAAAGCTAGTATTAGGAAGAAAATAAAGATCAGGGCAGAAATTAATGAAATTGAGAGTAAAAAAAGGTACAAAGAATCTATCAAAGAGTTGGTTCTTTGAAAGACAAACAAATAGGGCACTGTAGCATATTCCTGTAATCCCAGCATTTGGGAAGCTGAGACAGGAGGATTGCCATGGGCTCAAGGGCAGCCTGGGCTACAAAGCAAGTTCAAAGCCTGCCTGAATTGCACAGTGAGACCCTATCTAAAAAAGCAAGCAACCAACCAAAAACCAAAACAACCAAACAACAACAAAAAAAACCCCACAGAACAAAATCACAGTGGTTTCAACAGAAACCTGTATTCCAATAAAATGGAAAACCCAGGAGAAATATTGCTAGACACATATGAACTACAAAAGCTGAACCAAGAAGATAAGAAAACTTAAATAAACCAATATAAGCAGAACTGAAATAATAAGGGGCCGGGGATATTAGCTCAGTGGCATAGTACCTGCCTGGCAAGCGTAGGTCCTGAGTTCAATTCCCAGTACCTCCCCAAAATAAAAAAAAAAAAAATTAAAAAAGAAACTAAAGTAATACAAAATACAAACTAAGAAAAGCCCAGGTCCTGAAAATCTTTCTGTCAATTCTACAAGCACTTTAGAAAAGAATTTGCAATTTGCGGAAGCAGTATTTCTGAAGTCATTCCTGAAATCAAGCATTACCTTGATTCCAAAACCAAAAAAAGACCTAACTGAGAAAAAGAACTATACACCAATCTGTACTGAACATAGAGGCAAAAGTCCTTAATAAGATACTGCCAGCAAATGGTCAAAAACATCATGTATCATGACCGAGTAGGAGTTATTCCAGGAATGCAGAGATGGTTCCATATACATAAATCAATAAATAATTCACTACATAAATAGGACAAAAACATGATCATCTGAATAGATGCAGAAAAGCTGTCTGATAAAATTCAGCATCCATTCATGATAAAAGCTCTTAAGAAAATAGGACATCACCCTTATCTTAATCTGATGAGGACCATCTGTGACAATAGCTAACATAATACTCAATGACGAGAAGCTAAAAAGTTTTCCTCTTAAAAATCAGACACAAGACAAGGATGTCTGTTATCACCACTTTTGTTCAACATAGTTCTGAAAACACTGGCTAGAGCAATTAGACAAGCAAAAAAAGAAAAATGGATTAAGTAAAGAAGTTAAATTATTATTTGCAGACATTCTTTACACAGAAGACCCTGAAAACTCCACTAAAAGATTAAGAACCAATAACCAAATTCAGTGATGCTAACAGGATATAAAGTAAAGGGCCAAAAATCTACCAGTAATAAATTCACTGGGAGAGTAATACCACCTTTCACAATAGCACCAAGAAAGATGAAATAGGAATTAACTACAGTACTCTGAAAATGGAGATTGAGAAGGTACCAGTAATAGCACTTATTCCTGGATAGGCATAACCAACATAGTTAAAATGGCTGTAATACCAAAATTGTTACATGGATTTAATGCAACGCTGATAAAAACAACAGTGACATTTCCTAGAGAACTGGAAAAAGTGGGCCAGGGATGTTGCTCAGTGGTATAAGTGCCTGCCTGGCAAGCGCAAGGTCTTGAGTTCCATCCTTGGCACAAAACAAAACAAAACAAACAAAAACTGGAAAAAGCAATCCTAAAATTCATATGGACTCAGAAGAGACCTAGAATTAGCAACAGCAATTCTGGGCAACAGGGGCAAGGTAGGGGTATCACATCCGAGACCTCAAGTTATACTGCACAGCCTCAGTGATAAAAACAGCATGGTGTTGGCAAAACCACCCCCCCAAAAAAAACCACCCTAAAACAGACTTGTGGATCAACGGGACAAAATAGATAAAGCCAGGCATGGTGGCACATGCTTATAATCCCAGCATTCGGGAGGCTGAGGCAGGAGGCTGAGGCAGGAGGGTCATTGCCAGTTTGAAGACAGCGGGGCTACAAAGGAAGTTCAAGACCAGCCTGCACTGTATAGGGAGACCCCGTCTCAAAAAGGAAGGGAAAGAAAAAAGAACAGAAGATAAAGGATCAACCTAAGGCACACTCAGTTACACAATTTGACAAAGGGGCCAAATTCTCGCACTGGAGGAAAGATCACCTATTTTTTTTAATTATTTATTTATTTATTTATTTATTTATTTATTTTTGGTGTCAGGGATCAAACTCACGACCTTGTGTTTGCCAAGCAGGCACTTACACTGCTGAGCTAAACCCCCGGCCCCAAGATCACCTCTTTAACGTTGTGCTGGGAAAACTGGCTCTCCACGCGCCAAAGGCTGACCTTGAACCCATACCTCTCCCCACACACATTAAACTTAAAATGGAGCAAAGATTAGAGCAGAAATATTTAATCTGCTGGACGACAAAACAGGTACAACTCAAAGACTTTCTGCACAAGAAATACTAGGAACCAACACGTGGGATCTTATTAAAAAGCTTTGCACATCAAAGGAAATCAAAATGGAGACAACCCAGGAAAATTTTTTGCCAGTTACTCCTCCAAAGGATCAATATCTAGAATATATAAAGAGCTCAAAAAAATTAGACCACCTCAAAGTTAAAGAGCCAATAAAAAAAAAGGGCATCTGAAATAGGTACTTCTCAGATGAAGAAATACAAATGACCAATAAATGCATGAAAAAAATGTTGAGTATCACTGGTCATTTGAGAAATGCAAATTAAAACATTAAGATTCCATGTTACCCCACAGAGATTTCTATCTTCAGGCAATCAAACAAAAAATGCTGATGAGACTGTAGAGAAGGGACACTTCTTCACTGTTGGTGGGAGTGTAACCTGGTACAATCACTATGGAAATCAGTACAGAGATTCTCCCAAAAACTGAAAGTAGAAATTCCATTTTCCCCTTTTAAGTATCTTCCCCAAAAGAGTTAAAGACATCATAGCACGGTGATGTGTAGCTTTGTTATAGCAGTACAATTAAGGGGCAAATCTTCAAATGGCCCACATGCCCATCAACAAATGAATGGATAAAGAAAACAGGGTACAGAGTAAAGAAAGACAAATTTCAGCTGGGCGTGGTGGCACATGCCTGCAATCCCAACACTTGGCAGTTCAAGGCCAGCCTACACTACATATCAAGAGACTATCTCAAAAAGAAAAAAATGACCTACGTTTGACTATGATTAGAGCTGTGCAACCGTCAATGTGCTGTAATCTATTAAATTTTGCATTTTAAGTTTGTGTGGTATGCACATTTTTAGTTTAACAAAGTTGTTTTATTAAGAAAAAATAGGGAGAAGAGACAAGATGGCGGACTGGTAGGTAGCAGGAGAGAGACCCTCTCTGAGAGA